>PVKM010000673.1:0-97748 GCA_004027735.1 Carollia perspicillata
TTAAAGGAGACAAATGACTAGCAAAAGTTGTTGTATACATATATATTGATTGCTTGTCTTTAGAAGAAAGTTATTTTTGGAAGGGATACCTGATGTGTTAGTTGACTTTAGGATTGAATGGTCTTCACATTATAACCATGTGTTCTCTCTTTTGTAAGTCAGGAAAGAGATAATCCTTTTTTCTTTTTCTTGGTTGTTAGGGACTGCCTAATTCTCTATCTCTGACCAAAATTTTTGCAGGCTGTACTCAGTATTTTATCATAATTAACTTTTTAATTAAAAGTAAAAACATTAGATTGATTATAAATGCAGTCATCAATAATTTAATCACCTGAGAGAGAAAGAAATACATTAACATAAAGATGATGACAATTGTTCTTTAAACAATTAAATTTGCTTTATTCCATTTATATTTCCAAACCAAAATTTTTGCTAAAGATTGGTAAACACACACATTGCACATAAAGAAAGAGAAGAGGGCAAATGTTTTTAAATAATGTTAGGGCAGAGCCATTTTTTCCTTTTTACCAGCTGATTGCATTCTCCCCAAATCTGCGTGTTTCCAGCATCACATCCTGGGCTTCCCAGGCTGACCATGACTGTAGGTCTTATTTGCTCCCCTCAGTGGCTGGTCCTCTGGTTAGAGATAGTGAAAATAAAAGATGACGAATGGCACTGCTTGTTCCCCCAATGAAATGGTTGCAAGTGTCATGAGTCTGTGCAATTGTGATAGTTGTGGAAAGGAGCAATGAGACAATGATTATAAAACAAAGTGCCAAGTTTACTCCTAATAAGGCAAGCTGGCAAGTTCAACAGTTCTGCCTCTGAGTGTTCTGTAGGAGCCACACAGGAGGAGCCCATTTGTCTTTTCCAGTGCTGCCCAATTAAAACGTGCCCTGCATTCTAGATCAGTCTGTAACTTGGTCTTTTGTTTGTTATAACAAAGGGACAAGAGCATGTGGGTTTGTGTATGTGTATCTCAGTACTTTATAATAATACGAGTTTAGATTTCATCCTTTTAAAAGTTTTAAATGGTGCTTTATGTATATTTTGACTATCATATTATATATACTACCTTTTTAGGCTCATAAACTGATGTTAAAAGCACAAGCTCCACATTTTTAGCTTTAGTCTTCTTGAAAGGGATTTTTTTTTCTGAAAAATGAGTCATCGAATCTCATAGCTGGAGGTCTTTACCTCTCAGACAACTGGTCTGGCTCTTTCTCTAATGAATGCAGCTTGCTTATTTCAGTGGGGACCTGCTGGAGCTCCGGACAGGTAAAGGGCTCACAGAGCCACTGTACGGTTTCTAGGCTGTTGTCAAAGCAGGATTTATTATTTTGACACTAATCACATCCCAGTTATAGACTGTGAGTGATTTGTTTAATTTTCCCTTCTCTTCTTCTCCAGGCAACACCTGATTTTCTTCTGGCTTTTCAGTCTTTTCCATAAAATAAAGCTCACTGGAGAACAAGATTTAAAGGAATTGGGAACGAAGTAAGGCTATTACATACAGGGGTGGGCAAAAGTATGTTTACGATTGTGATGAATATGTCAAAGGGCTCATTCTTGTATTTCTATTTATTAATTACTGTATTATTTTTATTACAACTATAATCCTACATTTGCTTACCCCTGTATATTTAAAGCCACTTAATGGTTGAGAAAACAGACCAGAGTTGCATGTTAAATATAGAAGAGCTCTTTGATTACTCAGGTATTGTCTTTAATATCATCCATAAATTGTTAGCAGTGATATTTTTGGCTAAGGCTTGCATAGTCCTCTTTTTTCATTACCTAAGCCAATCTTGAAATTGTATGGATGATGAGACTTCAAAATTGTTTTGCTATTTTATTGTTATTTCAATATCTCAAGTTTTTAATGGCCATGGACTCCCATTAGGTGATAATGCTTTTCACGATCTTGTCCCAGACAAACTCTTTGGCCTAATTTCCTGTCACTGGTATCTCACTATGGCACCTAAACATATTGAGTGCCTCCCATATCACTAAAATTGACATATTATCCTGCTCAAATTCATTCTGACAAGCTCTGTCACCCATTCCTAATTTTATAAGAATAAATACTTTACCCCTTTTTTGTAATCATGTAAGAATAATTTCTGGGGTCATCTCCCAACTAGATGTTATCCCTAATATTTTTAACTATGTTGTTAATGTCATTCTACAAGTTCCTATGCTTGCTGATAATGTAGGACACATGATGTAATTATCACAGCATGTTTAGTCATCTGTCTTTTCTTCTATTGCTAAAATACTATGCCATGTTAAAGAGTGTCTGGCATTTCAGGGTAGGTGTTGAAAATGATGAAATACATGAATGACTAAAAGTCACTAGAAGTACAGCTCTAATAGAAGTATGGCTCTAACCACACAATTCACAGTATAAGTCCAGACAGTTTAAAAAGAAATAGCACATTTGTTTGCCTGTTTTTAATTAAGTAACTCTTTAAAATCCAATAACTAAATAATGTGGATTCGATTTGGACTCTCTGTATAGCTAGTTCTAAACCTGGGCTGATTCCATCAAGTGTTAAAAGGGAATAAAGTAGCCTTGTTTAAGGAGATTAAAATGAATTTTTATGCATAACCTTTGAAGAAAACACTAAATCTGTTCCATTCCATTCTGATGAATCAGATTATACAGAGTACATTCAATGCCAGAAGTCAGCAAGCAAAGCTTAGATTTTATTACCACTATGTCATGATGTACATGAAGGAGGTTCTCACATCTTTTTATGCAAAACTCTCTCCATTTCCTGGAGCACAGGAGGAGCACAGGGATGCTGACTCCAAAAGTCTGTTGTTTTCTCCATATCACACTTGGAACAGAGACGAATAAAAACATAAACATCTGACATTCAGATCATCAAAAATAAGAAGAGATTGCTACCTCAGGAGCAATTGTGCTCCACCCCCTTTGTCAATTAAATATAGTCTGAAACCCACTCGAATTATCTATAAAGGAAGGACTAAGATGAAAGCTACTTTCATAGCGTAATTGTAGTGAAATTTAAAAGTACACCCAAGTCTCGGTAAGGCAGCGGTTGCCTTCCTTTTGTCACAGACCCCACTACGACTCTGCGGGAAGTAACTAATTGTCTTTCTCCTCAACATAATGTATATACACACAATTTTGCACCAGTTAAAAATATTTGTGAATTTACTGTCCTCCGTGCCAATACACAAGTCCTCTGTGAATCTCCTGCTAAGACTGTGGCCTAGACAGCGCCTGATAATGGAGTTGAAGAGAGATGGTGGCACCAACCCTCTCTCACACACAGCAATTCTAAATGCAGATTAATAGTGATATGTAAATGAATATTAAATGCAACTATTTAAAAGCATTAGAAGTAGCTTAACATCATACAAAAACTGGAAGGGAGTATACCCTTAACATTTGAAACTGTAAATTATATCTCAAAAATAAGCAGTATATATTTTTTTCTTTAAACAAATCAAAAATAATCTCAGGTCTAAAGCATGAGTCCCTAGGACTGGGAAAATGAATTGCCACGACACCCCGCAGTGGAAACTCTGCAGTTAGGATGACAGATCACTAAATGTAAGGCACGAACCAGTGCTGCTGAAGGCAGATGAGGCATGCAATGAAACCAGTTTTATTTAAGCCACAATATCATTCAGAATTGGCTTTGGCTCTAAAGATGCCTAGCTTTAAGGAAGACTATACCTCCAAAATTCTAATTCACAAAACCATCAGATGAAGAGGCAATGCTTCTCATTTTAGAACCCTGACAGTATAGAATATACATTTCTCTGCCTATAGTTATTTAAACATCCGTCTCTTTAATGCCTGAACTATGAGTCAACTTTATCTGCCTTGTTGCAGTAATCCACTAGTGGGAAGGTGAATCATATATAATTTTAGTTTGTCAGATTCGCATCCAGCCAGCAGTGCAGCAGATGGCCTGTTGAAGGTAATGCGCTGCTTTGGGGGACAGTGATGAACCGGCACGCAGATGCTACATTTGTGTTAGTGATGGTCACATCTAGCTAGTGGTGCGGGCGATATTGCAGTAGTGTTCTATCTTGGATGGCAGCACAATATAATGTCAAGGACAAAGAAGTCTTTCATGCTAAACTGAGCTGATACCATTCGCAGCTCTGTGATCTTGGTTATACATTGCTATACTTTCTCCTGCCCACCCCCCCGCAATAATTTATTTATCTGCAGAATGAAGCAATGATATCTTCATGGGAAGTGCATGCCAATAGTTAAATTACGAATATAATATACCTCAGATGGCTTGTAATACCTAATCAGTATTCAACAATGCTAACTATTAAAATTGTTACTACTATTTTATTTATCTAGGATGGAACTTAAAACTGGTACATGCCATGAGGAGAAAGTGCAGATAGAAAGGTTAGTGGCAGCGTGTTGTGACAAGCCTGCAGTTCCCGTGTGCCACCATAGCCCCATCCTCCAGATAATATGTTTTATGGGTTCACAACCCATTTCTTAAAAATTGTGTTTCCTTTTGGAAGAAAACCCTATTTATATATCACTTATTTTTAGAGCTACATGCTAAAATTTAAGAAAAGGTCAGTAAGGACAATATTAATCTCACTTTTTAAATTTCTAGCCATTTGTGGAATGGCTATTTTCTTTGTGAGAGGCTGTTTGGAGCCTACTGTTGATATAGTAAACCCAAAACTGTTCTGAGAAAGTCATAAGGTTGCATTTAGTTTTATTCTCAAAATGAATAGTTTCTTGCTAATAAATGGCGATTTATTCTCAGGCTCACTATTGATAGCTAGATTCCGTGTGTTAGGGGTGTACTCTTTCCTCCTTGCTTACTTAAGAAAACACGGGTTATAAAGCAATAACTATTGGCATAAAAAATTACAGATTTACTTAGGATATAAATTTCACTTTCTTTAATTGAGGTGTAATTGACATACAACATTATACTAGTTTCAGCTATAAAATATAATGATTTGATAATTGTATACATTGAGTGGTGGTCACCAAAAGTTCTGTTTCAATTTTAGGTCAGATATATTACATAATTTTGGAGCTTCTGCACATTTTCTTCCAATGAACTCTAGTTGTTTTATGAATAGTTTTTCCATTTTTCCTTTCTAGTTCCTCTACAAGAAAAAGTTAAAATATCTTAGCTTGTCACGTGAAGCTCATCATAATTGACACTAACCCATTTTATCAAATGTATCTTCAGCTAGTCTACAGTATTCTCACTGTACTAATCCATGTATTAGCAACTCTAGAATTTGAGTATATTATTATTTTTAGAATTAGTATCATATCTGTAACAAATGAGAACTTTTGCAATATTTTTATTTCTTTACATCCATTCTTTACTACCGCAATGATCTTTTCCCTTATTATATTTTCTCAGAACTTCGAATGTTATTCTTATACCCTTTAATATTCTTACAGCCTCGTTATTTGATTTCAGCCTTAGGTAAGTTTGTGTGTGGTATGCCAACTGATGCTCCAAGCAAGCGTAGCCCTTCCAGATGTAACAACAGTAAGTGGATACAAACTTTTAAAAATAATGTAAAGCATTGGAGAGAAAATAAAAACAGGCAGATTTTAGAGCTAACTTGGAAGAAGGAAATAGCATATGGAGATTTTGCCAGTTCATGACTTCTAGCCTAAAAGCAGGCTGAAATAGATTATTTACAATGTGGCTAAAAGTCTTAAAAGAACACGAAGGCTTTCGTTCCGGAACAACCAGAATACAGGCTTCAAGAAAACCAAAGTCTCTAAAACATGAGGGAGGACCCTAAAAAGGTGAGAATTGGCAATCCAGTGTCCCAGATGCTTTGGCAAACTGCCCAAGTCTTTGCAGCTATTCATTTGGTGTTCAAACATATAAAGGGTAATATGTTTATAGTGAATGAAAAGATAAAATATATTAGCAGAGAAAAAGAGTGTATAATAAAGAACCAAATGGAAACTTCAGAATTGTGATTTCAGAGTTCTAGAAAAGAGGAGGAAAACCTTTATTCTGTTATCTATATTTTTCACTTTTTATTATGGAAAATTTTAAAATTATACAAAAGGTAAAAAGTATTTAATGAGCATCCATGTACAAATTTTTATTAAAAAACCATTAAATAATTTTTGTGTATTCTTTGACTCTTATATTTTACTAGAGTATTTTTAAACTGTAGTCATCATGTCATTTTAATATACTCATCCCTAAATACTGCAGTATGTATCTCTTATAAGAAATTTTGAAACTGTATCTATGATATCTGTGATATGATATCTTTTACACCTCTAAAAATTACCATTAATTATTTGATATTATCTAATATCAATGACATATTCAAATTCCTTTTTCAAAGAAAGCTTTTCCAGTGGGTTTGCTTCCTTTAGTTTGACTACAAGGTCCATGTTGTATTGCGCTGTTATTTGCGTTTTTTTAAACAATTTCCCCTTCTGCCCTTGTTTGCAGAAACCTGGTTTTTGTCCTATAGAATATACATACTTTGGTTTTCGTTTATTGCATTTTCATGTGTCTTAACTTGCTTTTTTTAATCCCTCATGTATATCTTATAGTGTGGCAGTTAAATCTAGATGTTTGAGTAGTGGTTCCTGCTTTTATAGGTGCTACAATTGAGATGATGTTATTCACTTCCAGTTGCATACCATCTTTAGGTTCACAGTGTCTGATTTCCCCAATTTTGTCCATTTCTTTTAAACTAGAATCTCATTAGCTTTTCTTGACATATGTCTCTTTTATTGACATCCTTATGTTTTTATTCAACAACTACATTTATGAAGTCTTTCCCTAATCCTCGTCTACTTTCAGAATAAGCACCTCTTTCCACTCTTTTGCCATATCACTTTAATACATAACTTCCAACCAAATTTTGCGTGCCATCTTGAACTGCTCAGCTAACCTTAAATCCAATCTCAAATACAGATGCATCTGGAGAAGCACACAAATCCTTCTAAAAACACCATTGAAGAGTAACCTTTATTTTTACCAAAAGATTTTGACACCCCAGAGGAGGAATTCCACTACCTAGAACCTAAGAATACTTCCTAACTGTCTGACCTGGATTTCTTCTTTTTTAGCAATTAATGATCCACTCCTTGTAACAGCTTCTTCGTCTCTCGGTCTTTCTCCACAATTCTCTGTTGCACTGCAATTTGACTATTCTTTCTAATGTCTCCCTTCCATCATTGTTACCAGTCTTGAACCTTATCAATTCTTAAAGATTTTCCCAGGTACTTGTATCTTTACCACAAAGCTAGTAAGTGCCTCTTTGGGCTCACCGTTTTTGCAGCTACAACCACTTTTCTTAGAAAAACAGTAACTATATAATTAGGCTTTGCTGACAAATGTTACTTCTTAGAAGGTGAAAAAAAAGATAAATATCTGTGTTTTTATTGTGATTTCTCCCACTTTCGTTGTAGCACTTATACTTCATTATTGTCTTTTTTATGTGACTATGAACTACTTAAAATCACACTGTGCTTTTTTGCTTTTTAACTTTATCTCCAACATAGCAGCCTCCTCATTTACAGCACATTGTAAATGTGTCTGCTGAATAAATGACTACTTGAAAGGTTATATTTGTCTTTATAAAATTTTCTCACCTTCCTACATTGCCTCACTATTTTTCAAATATGTAAGTATAGATCTAAAATAGATTAGTAGAAAAATTCTTTGTTTTGTCAGAAATCCTTGATAGGGTAACATTTTAATTCATATAATCGCACATAGATAGCTTCCTACATTTTCTTCTATCTCTACATAAACATATTTTTTCTTCACAAATTCCAGGAATTCTACTATGCTGTGAGGTTTTTACTTGTTTCTTGAAAATTTGATTTAGCTTAAGATAATTCAAGCCTTAACTAGAAACTAAAATGGCAGTTAACTTGGTAAGTTAAAAGAAGAAAAAATGCATAAACGGATGTACACAGACCCTCTCAGTCGCACGCCATGTCAGCCAGAGCCATGTTACTCAGGGTGTAAGTGTGAAACCAAGTAGAGCCACACATGAATAATGTACATACCAGAAAGGTGACTGTGTCAGCCCGAGAAATAAAAAGCATTATTACAAAATCAAATTGTACAAAACCAAATTATAAACTTGTTTTGAAACAACACTAAAAGGCTTTATGGAAAACGACTAGTTAGCAGGATATTTTTGTGGTATTAATCATATAATGCTTACTTATTGAGTATAATGTATTTGGCACTAAGTTAACCAGATTCAGTCATTCTAAGTGCTGGTAGGAAAATAGTTCTTAGTATTGATAGCTTTTGACAAGTATTTTTTAAAAGTATTTTCAAGGGTAGGTATCAGGTTTTCTTCTGTGATAATCTCTGAGCGTGAAATCAAAACAAATCAACTTTAGGTTTCAATAGTAGCTGGTTACCGTATCTATTTTTCTAGAACCATGGCATTTTCAAGGTAATCTCACTTTATAGTATATTTCATTACAAAGTATTTCAAATGGATCATAAATAAGTATCACAACCCCCAAATAAGAAATAAAAAATAATTTATATTAGAGCTTACCTACAACACTGCTTTCTGTGGAGTACTGCAGAACCGTGTCACAAGTAAAGCAGGAAGTGTGTCCCCTAAAACTTGTAGGGGATTCGACAGTCAACTGATGCTATCCGTTGACCCCTCAGACATCATTCAAAGATACATTTTCAGTATGATGCATGAGAAGACCGTTTTGCAGATGGCCGTATACCTCGCAAGAGGAATGTTAACTTGAAACTTAGAACAGTTGACTATGAGTCTAAAGAACTTCTCACTAACACATAGGAACCTCACACTAAAAGTAAGGTAAAGTTAATACTTCCCATAATAAACTGCCTAAAACTTAATTCATGAAATCGAATCTGTAAAAATAATATCAAACAATGCACAGTATATGAAAATGCTTTATGAACTATAAAACAATAGAGATACATTTCTATGTGTGAACCAATGGTCACGGTAGCAACATGTCAAATACAGTACAAGTCTTCACTCTTAGGTATCCTTTTTAAAATATAACACATGTATTTTTTTAACCTTCAATATAGAAAATAATCTACTTAACCATAAGGAAAATATCAATTAAAATGGGAAAAGACAGTCTAGTCATAGAAGAAAAGTGAATGGACAATTAGTATGAACAGATGTCCAACTTCACTAAATATTAAGGAAGCAGAATGAAAAATAATTTTTAAACTAAACCAAGAAGTTAAAATGTAATGTGACATTCAGAGTTGCTAAATGTGCTGGAAAATGGACTCTTTAGTGGACTGATTCATTGGCGCAACCTAGTAAAAGGGTAACTTGGCAAGTCTTTTAATGCTATCTTTAATTTAAATATGTACCTGCAGTCTTAGAGTATTCGTAATAGAAATGAGAAAGTGCAATGATGCATGTGATAAATTTCACATGGGCACATATTTCTGGACCAGGTTGCAGTCAATCATAAACAGTATGAGTGTTGGCCATGTTATATATTTTTAAAACATTTTAATTTTACTGTGTAAACTTCATAATTTTTATTATAGTTAATAGTTTTATTAACAGTATCAGTTTCAGTGCGTGTAGTACAGTTTAGTTAACATTTTCCTACTGGTGGATATTTAGGATATTTCTACCTCACTCGTTTAACTAATGTCACTATAGTCATTGTCGTAGTTAACGACTTTCTCCTCCCTTGGAATTATTTTCTGTAGTTTTTGCTCTCAAAACTTTTAAAGTTAGTTACTTTCAAGCTGTAAAGAATAGTGTACATTTAATTGGACAGCAGCACGAGTCTTGCCTTTGCTGGTCTTGAGAGCTGCCTAATGTTTTGGAGAGCGGACGAGCGTTTCCTCTCTTCCTCATTTGAATCCAAGCCTCTTTTCCTGGTTTCCTTTGTCAGGTAGAACACTCTTACCCTAGTATTCTGATCTATTCTCTAATGTGGTCTCTTTCTGACTATCTCCTTGGCCTCTGGACCTTGGCTGTTGAGCATGACTTGTAGCTTTGCAACTTTTTATCATGGGGTTTACTATTGACTTTTATTGTTCATTAATATTTATTTATTTAAGTGAGGGAGGGAGGAAGGGAGAGAGAAGAAGAAACACACATGCCTTGACTGTGGATCTAACCCACAACCTTGGCATTATTGGGACTCTCTAACCAACTGAGCTACCTGACCAGGGCCTGACCTTTATTAATAACAAAATCTTTAGTAAGGATTTTATTATCTTAAATCTTTTTTAAGTAATTTTTTAAAATTTATTTATCTTTAGAGGGAAAGGGAAGGAGAGGGGGAGAGAAACATCAATGTATGGTTGCCTCTCGTGTGTCCCCTGCTGAGAACTGGCCTGCAACCCAGGCATGTGCCCTGACTGGGAATCAAACTGCAGTTGTTTGGTTCGCAGGCCCATGCCCAATCCACTGAGCTACACCAGACAGGGCATATTATTATCTTAAATCTTTATGACATTTCTAATGTTTTTGCTTTTCCCGTTGGGAAGGAAGTCTGCTCTTACATTGCAAAGCTGATACTGGGCAGATGAGGCTTTTGAATGCTAGGGTAAAGAAGTTATTCTGCAACAGAAAGCTCTTAAATGGAGTATGCCATAGTGTAGAAGTATAGAATAACTATGACTAAGAGGGCTTTTACGTCAAAAATATGTTTTATACTTATTTATTCAGAATGAATTTTATGAGAAATATAAAATAGGGTACACTTTCATAATTAGGAACACAAGCCTTCTCTGAGAATGTGCATTTATTTGCATCACTAAAAGAAGTAACCACAGGATTTATTTAAAAGTGAATTGTTTAACTTAAAACTAAGTAATTTCCAGTCACCAAATCACAGTGACCCCAACAATTAATTATTCAGATTTCCCTGTAGAATTCTTAAGATACAATCTTGTGGTGAAAACTATGTATTTTTTGTTTTTCACTTCCCGGTTCCTGAGTAACACCTTGAAATTGAATTCTTAAGGCCTTCAAACCTGTAAGTTCCTATATTCCTCATCAAACATAAGAACCTGAAATGGAAAAAGAAAGACTTTTTTTTACAGTGATTATTTTTATTTTTCCAAAACAGCATTCAGGAGACCCAACATGGCTTACTTTGCAAGTTCTTTGAGAGACTTGGGGTTTTAACATTTCTAATTAGTCATGTTAGAGTGCTGAGATTTCAGCCATTTTCATATGTTTGCCAGTCTTTCAGAATATGAAGTTTTTTGCCCTGTGCCTCTCATTAACTCAAGTGGGAGCCCCTGTCATCAATTTAATGAGAACTTTCACCCTAACTGCTGGCAAGTATTTAAACCTGGAACCATGCCAGTGAAACTCCACAAGAATTTTAATGTTCCACTGTTCTATGGGTGGTAAAAATTTGGAGGAAAGGTAGAGTCATGGTAGATTTTTAGTAAGTCATTTGGTGAATTTTTATTGAATTAAAATGATCTCTGTGATAAATAGTATGTATATGTGACTGCAAATGATATCACCAGCCATTATTTTGTCACCTATTACATTTTTACTGATTGATTTCATGAACCTAGTAGGAAAAGTAGACCAGGTGTGGTACATTTTAAACTGCACTCTTACTTATATTAGCTTTGTTTATTATTCTGTAATAAATCTATCAAAGCAAGTCATCATGTACCTGGCATTATATCTGTAAAAAGAAGAAAGTGATAGATGAATATTTCACTTCCATTTTTTAAATGGAAGTGAAATATTTCTTTTCCATTTTTTTAAACATAGTGAAATTCTTCAAGGGAAATTTGAGACAGCAAATTAACAATGTTTTAGAAAGCCTGGATGTCTAAAGAAGTTTCTATGATCTTGGCTGGTTTCCAGAAATTAAGTCTGAGAAAACAGAATCTGAATTTAGCATCTTCTCATCATTTTAAAGACTTGACTATTACAGCAAAGCATGTACTGTAAAGGCAAAAACTTGTTTTGCTTAAAAATAATCCCCAGATTTATTAACTGTATAATGATGACTCTGAGGACAGAAGAAAAACAACTGTATTTAGTTTGTGTAATTCACTGTTGGCGCTGTGTGTTAACAGTCCTAAAACACAAGTTCCACTTTTAATGACTTTTTTTGCTAGAGTTTTACAACTGCCATAGGAAATGAGGATGTCAGAAGCCCAAAGTATTCTGAGTTCAGGAATGGTTTATATAAACAGCTCCAAGTCAGCAAAAGGTTGTCCAGAAACCCTTGTCAGATTTCTGTATACAGCCTATTGGCCTTTATTTTGTCCCATAGCCATGGCTAGCTACAAGGGTGGCTAAAAATGCAAAAATTTAACTTCTGCAGCCTCTGTAGAGAACGTTGTCAATAGAGAAGTCGTTTGGAAATGATGATCATACAGCAGTATATATACCTCAGTTATATTCCCTATGATGGGCTGGTCTGAATGTCTTCCTCCTTAGATATAAACAGATTCTTTTACTTAATTATTTATTATAATGACAGTAACAAAGCATATCGTTTCAATACGTAAGGTAGTACTTCAAGTACTTTCCAAGTATTAATTAACTCTCTATCAATTCCATGAGGCAGGTTTCATTATGCCCATTTTACAAATGAGAAAACTGAGATACTTCTCTGTTCATACATCTACTAATCGACAGAACAGAAACATTCTGAAACCAGTACCTTTGACACATTTTATACCACCCTTTAATGGGGTAAATGACTATCCCGTATCACTCCTTCAATGTCTTTCTTTTTCCTTTTCATACTTGTTTTAAATGGAATTTATTATTTTTGCTTATTGTAGCAAATGTTGATCAGATCATTTTCTGAAACATAATTTTAAAAACACAGGCTGGCTGTACTGTCTATCATATGGTACAAGTTGCCCCAAATTCCTCATTTTTCTTTTTGTAAAGTGATAGATTATTCTACATGTTCTCTAGCAGACCTACAAGAAGATGTACCACCATATAATCTCTGAATTAGAAAAACAACCAGACCTTTGCCCTGGCAGGTGTGGATCAGTTCATAGGAGTGTCCTCCATCCACCAGAGGGTTATGGATTAGATTCCTGGTCAGGGCACATACCCAGGTTGTGAGTTCAATTCCCGGTTTGGGCATTTATGGGAGGCAACCAATCCATGTTTCTCACATCAGTCTCTCTCTCTCTCTCAAATCAATAAACAATTCTTTTAAAAATCAGATCTTTGAGGGTCCAGAAGGATAGTTACCTTAGTCTACTTTATATGAAAGACAAACTTTTCAGATTGATAGCCATCACTAATATGTTTGCAAAGAATCTTCAATAAAAAGTGCAAAGATAATGCTTGAGAAGAAGGCTAAGAGACGAGAGGCTGGAATGCATCAGTGATAAAGGAATCAGAGATCTTATGACTTCTCACATATATTCCTTTGCATAAGAAGAAAAATGCAAAGTTGATAGCTAAAACTACATTTGATTTATAGGTGGACTGGACTGATATAAAAATAATTGTAAATTATTCTGAGAATAATCTAAAAACATCAAGAATGCAGCATTTCCCCTACTGGTACCCCATCCCTCGTTAGTCAGAAATGAGATGATGCAGACTCTGACAACCCTTCCTCCCACATTGGACAAACAGGGTCCGCGTGGGATGTTAACGACTTGAAAGCTGCCAGCTCTGGGGAGTGTTTGGAATTTTGCACTCTAAATACAGGTGGATGTGAGCTGATCCCAGCGTTGGCACTAGTTTGGCTTGACCAAACCTCTGGTTAAACATGCTATACAATCCAGAATGATAGGTGAGAAGATTTGAAAGAATGTGTATTTAGTGGGAGTGCTCTACTAAACATTTAAACCGCAATAACTATGATTACATAGAAATAGTGTGAGATTGATGCACCAGTCAATGAAATCCAAATAGAAACTATATATCCTGTTATGCAAGGAATTCAAACCCTGTAAAAATCCAATTCTGTCTATTTCCTTCTCTCTCCTATCATATCAGACTTCTATCATATTTCTGTACTTATCCTGAGAACTGAGAACTCCTTCTGCTTTGCAAAACTGGATTTAAATCTTCCAGACTTAAATGACATTTGACCATACCAAAGACATGTTGTCTATAAGTATGACTGCATGCAGACAAATATTCTCTTGAAACATCTCAAGCTAAGACGCTTGGAGTTCAGCATAATGTTTTTGTGCTATGATCTGCGTGTTGTGAGAAGTTTTGGAGTCTATACAGCTCAAGTTAAAATCTTAGATCTGACCATTACTAACTGAATGAACTCGAGTAACTTATTTAGAGATTTACCTCGGATAGAGAGAGCATGGACTTGCAAACGTGCATGAGGTCATCAGACTCCCCAAGAAAAATCATGTTCCATGTGACAGTTTATGGTATACAGTGTCTGGTATTAATCAAGGAAATAGTATTTTTGCTAATTTTTGTATTTATACTGGTTCTGTTCAATCAATCCATCTTCTTGTAACAGGCAACAAATCAGTGCTATGACAAACTCTAAACTACCAATTTATTAGCATTACCTTAATAGTTGTCTTGGAAAATGGTCTAGGATTAAAACACAATTTAATGGTAGTGAGTAAGATTGTGCAGAAATAATTTTATTATGCTGTGCCTTTGTTAATAATGAAATGATAAGTAAAATAAACCTCCCTAAGATATACCTTTGATATTTCCCAGTGATACGATTTAGTGACTTTTAGATCAATTCAGTACCTCTTTCCACATTGGATCATGCTTCTTATTCAGCATCTATCATACTATTTCATAATTGCTTTTCTTTATTTTTCTTTAGATTATTGGCCCCATATGGGCGAGAAACATATCTTTTCAACATAACTCTAAATATTTTAGAACAACTTTATTTTTATCTGTGGTTTTGGTAGCACTGAAAATAAAAAGAAAAGGAGGTTGTGTTATTGGCTACAGAGATATTTTATTGAAACTAATAATTAGAAGCATTTTTATAATATCTTTTTTGACAGCACAGAAAATGTATTCGAAGCTTAACAGGTCTTCAAACAAATAGCCATCCAATAATAAACACTTCAAGATATGGTAACTCTTATTATAAATCACTGAAGAAATAAGCAAATGAAAATTATCTTATGGAAATGAAAATACCCAGTTGTTAAAATGGGTGCTCTCCCACTTACCCAGTGTGCTGGGGAGAGTACAGGGCACGCAGCTGATTGGCCCCAGTAACATGCTTCAGCTCCCCCTCCCAAGCGAGTGCTTCTCAGTAAGATGCGCTTTCGGGGCTTCCTCCCAGAGTTGCGGCTGATAGTGGTGTCACTTTAGCTGTTAGGAGCCCAGAGTAGTTATAGAATTCATCATATTTATTCATGAAGTCAGAAGGAATGGGAGTTTGTTTCCACAGCAGTTATCCTAAAATGTTATTTATGAAAATTGTGGGCAGTTGGCCAAGTCTAAATATAGCCTTTTTCCTATAATTTAGCCCAGAACTCCTTCTTGTTCAGGTATCTTCTTTGGCAGTAAAAAAGCAGAGAATAAAACAGAGAAAGACATCAAGAGAGGCATTCTATTTGTAAGATAGCACAAGGTAACATATTCACAGGTTTTGAAGATTAGGGTGTAGGCATCTTTGGGGTATCAGTACACCGCATACGAGGGTTCCCTCTCTGGACCCCCACAATGCATGGTCATCTCATATGCAAATTACATTCACCCAATTCCAAGATTCCCAAATGTCTCAACTCAATACATATCAACTTTTAAATCTGAAATCTCATTGAAATCTTATCATCTCAGAAGTCCTACATGTCTTCATCTAGATTATCTAAATCAAGTATGGGTGAGGCTCTGGGTATAATCCATTCTGAGGCATAATCACTCTTTATGTGCAAACCTGTGAAACTCAAGAAGCAAGTTATTTGCTCCACAATGGTGGGACAGGCATGAGATACCAATTATAGATATTTCAGTTAAAAAATGGAGGATGGGAAGGGGGAAAAATGTTCAACAGTCCCAAGCAACTGTAAAATACCGCTGAGACATCAACATTAGGTTTAAAAGCCTGGGAATAATTCTCTGTGGTTTTCAGCTCTCTCTGGATTTATGACTGTTCCTCTGATGTTGAAGACCCACCCTGGTAGTCAGTCATCCTTTTTTTCATCAGGGGTAGCCTGTATTTGCAGCTGCATAGCTTTACTAGCCTGTCTCCTGACTCTGGGATTTGGTGGTGGGGGGGGGGGGGAGTTCTGCAGCCTTTTTTAATTCTAACCTCTCTATCCTTTCCAGTCCAAGCTGACAATGTCTCTGCTAGTATAAAATTATCAAGACCCTTATGAGTCTCCTGTGTATGTCACAGGAATTCACACCACTAGACAAGAAGCTCCTCTGCAGGCCTTTCATAGGTAGTCATATCTTTTTATTTTTGTGTTCTGCTGATGTGGCCGAGGGGATCCATGAATCACATGCATAATCTCTTTAAAGAGACTTCTCTGTGACTGAATACTGTGACCTTCTGAGACATTAGAAAAAAGTTGTCCAGCCAAACTCTTGGCTTCCCATCCAGAACACTTTTTCTTGACATTGATTGTCTGAATGTTAGCATCTTTTGTGATCTGGATAGTCAAGAATATTCCATTTCATCAAGTCTTGCTTCTTTTCGATTCAGTTCTTCCCTCTTGCTTATATCTCTCCTCTTGCATTTTACTATAAGAAGCAGGAAGACACCAAGCCAAATCTTTAACCACTTTGCCTGGGAATCTCCTCAGAACAATATCCAAGTTCATTAGTTATAAGTTATGTCTTTCTTGTAACTGTAGGACCAGTTCTGCTAAACTTTCTGCTGCTATATAACAGCACTTCTTTTTCTTCCAGTTTCCAATATCTTTTTTGTTTCCTGCTCAGCCCTTACCAGCAGTACTTTTACTCATCTTTCTACTAGTCATCAGCTTATAATGGTTTAAGTATTCTCTGAGACAGTGTAGATTTTCTCTACTGTGCTTCTCACTTCCTTTTGACTCTTAATTAGCAGATCCATTAAAATCCATATTCCTAATGATAGTATGTTCAACACAATTTAGGCTTTTTTTCTATCATGCTCCTCAAAATTCATTTATTATTTACCCTTTACTCCATTCCAAAGCCACTTCCATATTTTTAGGTATTTGTTACAGCAGCTTCCTACTTCCAGTTTCCAACATATGTATTGGTTTCCTTTTCCTGCATTAACAGATTACTATGAGCTTAGTGGCTGAAAACAACACTAATTCATTATCTTATAATTCTGGATGTCAGAAGTTCAAAATGTGTCTCACTCAGCTAAAATTGGGTGTCAGTAGGGCTCTAGGGGATATCTATGTCTTTGCCTATTTCAGCTTCTAGAAGCTTCTTGTTTTTTGACTCACGACTCTTCTGTTCTCACAGCCAGAGACATAACACATTCCCGTTCATACCCAACACCACTGCCTCTCGTGCAGAGCCTTATAATTACACTGGGCCCACTTGGATAGGTCAGGGCCATCTTCCCATCTCAAGATCCTTGACTTAATCCTATCTGCAAAGTTCCTTTTGCCATGTAAAACATTCACAGAGTCCAGGAATTAGGGTATGAACATTATGAGGGAGGCGGAACATTATCTTTCCTAACAGAGAAACACAGTATACATAAGTTCTTAAAAGCAGAGTTTGCACTTTCTTTGTTTTTACATCACCAGAACCTAGCACAGTCATTTCCTGGTACGTTACGTAGAAAGCACTCAGTAAATGTTTATTAATTGTTTTAGTAAAAAGTAATATATACTTGGCATTTGCTATGTGACAGAGACTCTTCTAAGAGATACAGCAGTGAAAAACACAGTCCCGATTCTCACAGACTTTACATTCTAGTGTGGGGAAGCAGAGAGTATACACACAAAGTATTATTAGGTGGTGATATGAAGAAAAATCATCCAGACTAAGTATAGAATATGCAGGGGTACTATATAAGAAATCCTCTTAACAAGCTGCCATTTGATTGGAGACTAAGAGGAACTAGGGAATCAAGTCATAAATATTCAGGAAAAGAACATTTCAGAACAAGAAAATTCTAAGTGCAAAGACTGTGGCATAGGAACATGCAGGTGTTTTGAGATTTTTAAGGAATAGTAAGAAGGCAAATGAGGTTCACAATGTGGGGGCGTGGGATAAGATGAGGTCAGACAGGTAGAAAGGTGGCAGGCTGCATAGTATTTTATAGACTACGGTAAAAAGTTGGATTATACTCTGGGGAATGGAAGTACATTATAGGGATCGAACAGGCTGGCAAAAATCTGACTTGTGTTTTAAAACATTATTGTGGTGGTTATATCAAATACTGCCTGCAGGAAGATAAGGGTAGAAGCAAGGGGACAAGACACAGCTATTGCAGTCGTCTCAGGGACAAATGAGGCTGACTTGGATCAGACTGCTAGCACTGCCAATATGAGAATGTGTAGCTCATTCTGGATATGTATCTAAAGTAGAGCTCATGTGATTTCCGAGGCAGACTGGATGTGGTATGAGAGAGAGAGCAGTTAAAAGTGATTTCAAGGATTTTGGCTGAGCATCTGATAAGTGGAGGCACCATTTACTGAACTGGGGAAGGTGATAGAACATGAACAAATTTCTGTTTTGGATAGGGTTACATTGAGATGCTTATCCAACTTTAAGTAGAGATGCTGTAGGGTCAGATGGACATGGGAGACTTGAGTTCAGGGGAGAGACTGAGGCTAGGGATACACTTGTAGGAATCCAAGCACCTAGGTGACATTCAATGCTGTGAAGCTGTATGAAATCCCAGGGGGAGCCATTTTAGCAGAGAAGTGGTGCCAGCATTGGGCAAAGAGGCACTGCTGTGTGTATAGGTCAGGAATCTGAAAAGAAACTAGCACAGACTGTGCCAACAGGCAGTGGGGAATGAGGGGATCCAAGAGAGAGTGAGGTCCAGGAGTCCAAATGAAGACACTTTTTTAAGAAAGGAGCCATCAGCCCTGGTCGGGTAGTTCAGCTGGTTAGAGCATTGTCTGGATATACCAAGCTTGCAGGTTCAGTCCTCAGTCAGGGCACATACAGGAATCAACCAATAATGCACAAATAAGCGGAATAGCAAATCCATGCCTCTCTCTTTCCCTTCCTCTCACTCTCAAATCAATCAATAAATAAAAAAAGATTTAGAAAAATAATGGAGTGATCAAATGTGTTACCGTCTGCTCTTCTGCTGTGATGTCAGTAAGACGAGTACCTCAAGATAACCATTCGTTTTGGCATCATGGAGGTGACTGCGTTTTGATGGAGTTGGGAATAGAAAGGTATAATTGAAGTTATTCATGGAACTCGAAGGGCCTTTATAATCCACTAGACAGCAAGGAATCCTTACTACATTTCTAAATGGTGAGCAAATACTTAAAACTTACAGCTGAGGAATTTGGGCTAACTGGTAGTATAAACATTGGAATTTATTTGAAGTGTAGTCATGACTTCTAATTTAGTCATCTAGAGTTCTTTTTTTTTTTTTGAAAACCCTCAAAATGTACTAGCTTTAAATTGTCTAAATTCCTTACCTTCAATTATCTCCATCTCATAAGGCAGATGAGTCTATAAAAATGGAGAGATTAATGTAACTGAGGAAAATTCCGCTCCTCTGGGAGAACACAACTCAGTCCATGTGGAATAATTTGAAAGGCACTTTTGTGTTAACATTTTTACCCCATTTCCTTATGGTGCTGACAGAGATCAAATATCAAATGCTTCAGGTCAGAGATTAGTTATGGGATTCTTTAGTTGAAAATGCATTTATTCTCTTGAGACCAATGAATATGTTGGTAATTAGTTAGTGCTGTTTAACTGCATATTTCCCTCCTCTTAGTAAAATCAGCTATGAAAACAGTGTTGGCTTATATGTGACTACATAGATCTAAAAAAAGACTCAATATTTGGTATCTTTTGAAAAAATAGGCATAACTGTAAAGCACATAAAATACTGAAACCTGTGGAACTAAAACAAATTCTCCTCAAATATTCTGCCAAAGTTCCTTACAGGTTCTTTAAAATTTAATGTATAAACGAAAACTGTTCCACACACTTTTCTTATAGTATATTCCTATGCTTTTTCATTTTCTTTCTACAGATGAAATGTATAGAGGGTGTGGGATGGACCAATAACAGAGGAAGCTGATGGGGAAAAAAAGAGGATGTAAAAGGAATTTGCAGGATTGAATTTATAATGTCAAACTGTTATCCGAGGACAGAAATCAATTTCTCTGTGCCTGGCTTGATCTAGGGAAATGCTGGATTTTGAAGGGGTTAGAATTTGCCCTTAATGCTTCATGTACTCTTGTTCTCTGCCCGCTTCCTTCTCATTAGGGATATTCTCCTTGCAATGGTGCAGATATAAGGTTACGTATTTCGTTACCCTGTGTTTGAAGTTTATCAGTCTTGGTTGTAAGAATGTTTTCTTGGCTGGGTCATGAGTGCTGTTGGATTTTAATCTAGTAAACTATTTGTGCTAAAAAAATTGCTTGATTTAATTTCAGATTAAAACCAAACAAAACAGTCAACCAGCTAGCCTCTATTAAGTTGAATGCAAAAGAAAGCAGAAAGAGTGGAAATATATGAGGAACAGTTAGCATACGGCCAACTCCCTGATTCACCTATAGGCACAAAACTGACTCTGGACTTGTGAATTCAAGACAGGGTTTGGAAAGCTCAGTATTGGAAAATGTACGTCCCACTGATTGGATGGAGGATGGTTGGCCAGTTTTCTTTTTGTCATGGGCTTATATTTGCTTTCTCATCCATACTCAATTATTTAACTTCAATAGGTATCAAAAGGGGTCTTGAGTGTTATTGTTAGGAATAAGATATACCCGAGTTCACATCCCAAGTTACTAAGTGATTTGACCCAATAATCTACATTTCCTCATTGAAGGAAAGTTCCTTTATTATGAAGTTGTTGTAATGAGCATTATATCAAAAAGTTTATGGGAAAGGACCAGTGTAAAATATAGAGCCTATAGATTTTCATTGAAAAGTGAATATTATATATCCTGGAAACAAACATGGTTCGCTACAAAAATATAATTTGGCATCTCAATAGATTCACTTACTAGGAATCATCAAGGTAAAAGAAATGTTGAGAATTAATAATATCACATCAAAACTAAATGTTTATCACATAACTTATATTTTCATGTTATTTCAGAAAACTAAGATACTATTTATCCATCCCAGGATGAAACGATATCATATTAGACTGCATAAGTGAATTGTGATTTAGCTTTTCACACTATATATCTATCCATCCATCCATCCATCCATCCATCCATCCATCCATCCATTGCATTATCTAAGTTTTTACCTATCAGGATTGCAAGTTCTGACTGGTATGGCTCAGTTGGTTGGATGCCATCCCACAAGGCAAAGGGTCTGCAGTTGGGGCACATGTGAGAAGCAGCTGATTAATGTTTCTTTCTTGTGTTGATGTTTCTTTCCCCCTCTTCCTCCCTCCCTTCCTCTCTCTAGAAATAAATAAAATCTTTTAAAAAAAGAATTGAAAAATGCACCTAAGTAAATTACAACAAAATCTCAATATACAATTAAAGTCAAGACATCTTAACCTCTAATCACCATCATATGCGATCTTAATTATTTCTGAAATTTGGGAGGTTAAATATTATCACAAAACATAGTCTACAGTTTCAGTTAGACTCACTGATGAGAAAATGCAGATCTACTATATAAACACAAAGGCGAACTGACTGCATACAGTTGGGACTTCCAAATGATTGCCTTATGAGGTGTGTGACTAAGAGTATTGTTGATTTTTATACTAGGAGGTTGGGGACTACAAATAATGCCTAACTTGGTCCCAAGCATTGTGTTCAGTCTACTGTACAAACAATAATAAACATCATTATCTTCAAAGACAATAAAACTTTGAGTGATTTAAGACCACAAGCAACAAAATTGGCTGTTATTGGACTTTGGTTTATTGTAAAATTTAGTAAAGTTTTTGATGTAATCCCTGACCCCTTGCTCTGAAAACAAAAGCAAAAACATAATTATTGCTTATTCTTTCCCCCTACTTATTTTGTGCCACTATAAAAGAAGGGGGAAAATCATTGTAATAAATAAAAATAGAAATGTAAGAAAGAAAGATAAATCAGTCCAGACGAGAAATATTAAGAGCAACAGAAATATTATCAAGCAGTTTCAAAATATGCTTCTTTTTTAAAGGTTGTCATGTAAAAAAAAGTCACACCAAAAGTATAGCAGCAGAGAAGAAAGTAAATACTAGTTAATTGCACACCAATCCAATGCAAAAAACTGGGTCATTAGCCAAAGCAGTAGTATTCGGAATCCAATTTGGGATGCTTGTGCAGTGCCTGGGAGTCATCTATTATGGAGCTGTCGCTGAATTGGTCCAAGTCTGATGGGGTCTGATGGCCTGGAACATCATCTGCCAAAGTGTCCAGATAGCTCCCCACGGAGATGCCATCCAGCCCATCGCTGCCATCATGTAGGCTGTTGTAGCTGCCGTGGAAGGAGGTGCTCTGGCTCTCCAATAGACTGCACAGGCTGCCGCTGAGACTGCTGCCTCGGCTCATGATGGTGGCTTTCTCTTCGATCATCCACTTGATGGACTCAATGCTCTCATTGATAATGAGCAACTGGCGCATGAGCCTGACGTCTGTGGCTCTGAGATTAACCTACAGAGAAGAGGGAGAGGAAAAGACATTCCAGTTAGTCTACATCCCTGAAAGACCCAAAATTCAATGGGGTTCAGTCTTATACAGTCCATAATTTTAAATGCATAGACTGAATTCACTTGATCTCAGGATGTTTTGGAAACTGCTGACCAATGGTAGGAGTCATAAAGAACTCACTGCCTGCCAGACACATTGGGCTCCAAAAGGGACAACAAAACTCCTGCTGAATCCCTGACCAAGATGCCTGGAAATATCATATCAAATGTCAGGTTCTCAGCTAAAAAATGTATTCTCTCTCTCGTCTGATTAGTCATTCATCCAAGTTTACTTGGGAATATATATGTGGATGCTGAGCGGTCAGGAGAAGAGAAATGTCTAGAATTAAGGAATCATGTCATCCATGTAGCAGCTTCTGTTATAATCTGCCAGCAATGCTATAAAAGCTCAACATTCATTATAGCAACTCTGTACCACAGGTATTATTTTCATCCCCATTTTACAGATGAAGAAACAGAAAAGAGTTAAGAGTACAGAAAAGGTCTCTTTTCTTTGTGGCTATATTGTTGACATACTAGTGCTGAATTTATGTCTAAGAGGAACAAATTGCTGTAATAGTCCCTGAATCCACAAGAGTACCAATATACTAGGCCGATCTACCTCACAGATGAAGTGTGCAGATATTTTCTGTAGATCTGATTATTTGCTTCAGATATATCAGGGACAGCCCCAATCAAAACTGGGACATGAGACTCTGAGAAGGTTCCAAAACTCCCCTAGGTGCCTTCTAGGAGTGTATTTCTTCTGACAGTTCTAAGTTACTTTGGAGAAATCTGTCTTCAAAGCAAGCAGAATATCTTCCTAGGTCCCACACTTCAGTGGGAACATTTCCTGACATCAAAGGTGTGGCGTTTCTGGGGAAGGTGGGAAAGGGAGGCTGCATGAACACTCAGGGTGCCCTTTGTCGTCACTGGAGAGCCAGGGCTCTTCTGGACTTCAGTGCCTGGACTGGGAGGCAGGGACACATCTGGCCACTAGTGGTCCAAGACACACTCATATGGTTTAAAATGGATTCCTGTCCTTTAAGTTGGAGTCTTTCTTTGACCCATGAGGCTGGGTTTTGCTAATTCTCTCTCTAAGATCCATGGCTAATTCAGATTTGTGGGTTTCTAGAATTATCAAAGGCACTCAGTCATGAGTGATTGAAGCCATGAAGAAGAAAGGAGCCTATTGTCTTCAAGTATATGCATTCATTTTTGTAAAAGTATTTCCTGGTTAGGAGTTAATCCATAACTGAAGGGAAACTTTGGATTTAGTGAATGCGATGAACAAACATTAGGAGAGATGAAATTTCTACCCATGACTTCAAAGAAGTAAGATTACATGTTAGAATATATATGCATAAATACAAAATGCACACAGTACCACTTGAAACCTTTAATTTTACTAGGATATTCAATAAAGTGACTTGGTGATCTCATTATCTTCTCTGGAGAAAAGCACTGAAAATAAATTCTCTGGAAGGTAACCAGTGAAAATCATTTCTGGATGAGACATTCACTAAAAGAAGGATGTAACCTTAGTAGGTCTTGAGATGTTTTTCTACTTGTGGTGTCATCTCAGTGACCTTGCAGTGACCTGTTGGGGAAGGAAGCTTTCTGGAAGTTTATGTTCAAATTCACCCATACACCCCATGAGCCATCGAGATACTGTAATGCAACAAATATTTGCAAATCAGCAACAATTTGCCCAGGTCCACTGGAGGTCCTCTAGAAAATCAGTATGAGCCAAAGTCTTACAAAATTTTTCAGTTAGGTATCTGCAGCTGATAAAGCTCACTGTGCCCACTACAGGCATGGTTCCATATAAATGTGACCATTTCCCAAAAGATCCCCACAGGAACCACAGCTGTACTTGTTCATGTTTCCACCCTGTCCCATGGAAATATTCTGGCGCATGCTCAGCTCTGGGTGTGTTCTCTGTTGTTCCCCTCACTTGAAATATTTTACGCTCTTCCTCTATAAATCCTCTCCATTCTTGAAGTCCTACTACTTCCATCAAGCCTGCTTGCTGGCTCCAGCCTCCTCTGCAGTCCTTTTAGTTTGGATCTCAGGGTATAGCTTAATTTTGTACTGTCTTGTATTGCTACCTATTATTGTGTCATCAACTAAATTTCTTCCATCTGTTCATGTGTGTTCTAAGCACTGATTGACTTTGTTTTTTTTTTTTTTAGAAATAGTCATCATTTTAGGATTATGACTATTCTGAAAAGTTCTCAGCAATTTTTACCTGAGTCACACAGTGGCTACATCAAATACAATTTTTACAGATTTTATTGTACAATATTGCCCTGCCTGGTGTGGCTCAGTTGGCTGGGCATCATCCCACAAAGCAAAAGGTCACTGGTTCGATTTCTGGCCAGGGCACATGCCTGGGTTGTGGATTTGGTCCCCACTGGAGCACATGCAGGAGGCAACCTATAGATGTTTCTCTCCCTTTCTCCCTCCCTTCCCCTCTCTCTAAAAAAAATATTGCACAGTATGAATGAGAGGGGAGTAGACTGTGAAGTACAAAAGCTTCCTTTGACCGTGAATGATTTATTTAAATAAAAAAAATTCTTTTCTTCTGAAAGCAAACATTCACAGGCCATTGAACCACTGTTGGAGAAAACACTGACGACAGTTGGAACATGTTGATCTGGCTGATAATGATTACAGAGTTACTGTGTCTAATTCTCTGTCCTTCGTCCTCCGGGCGGTGGGAGAGTAAACAGCTTCCCGCTGTGGGAGCACTGGGCCAGCCGGTTCACACGCCTGCCTGGCCACTTCCTGGAGCTCCAGGCTGCTTGCTCCACACTCACTGCTCTCTCCTAGCACTAAGGTGTGGTTACGCTACTACTGATGACCCTTGAAAGTATGAGCAATCTACCACAGGACGAAATCACAATGTCACTTCTGTCTCCAGTAGCTGCCCCACCTTTCCTCAGTATTATTCATGTCAGTCCTTATAAAGTCTGGCCATTGACTAAGAAGGCAGTAGATTTAAAGAAAAAAGAAAGGAAGGAAAGAGAGGGTAGACTTGCCCTGTTGGCAGGGAACTGTGCTGTTTTTCCACTTGAGGCTTTATAAAGTCCTGTGGCTTTACTTCTTATGGTCTGTGTCTGTGTCCCCACTTCGGAGAGGGGGGCATGATATCCAATCCCCACACCACATTTCTAGTGTTGCTCCCTTCATAATATTTACGACTAGTTACATCATTCTGCTTATTGTCTGTTTACTGATTTTCTGTCCCTTCCATCAGCATGAATGTGCGCAGAGTGCTCAGGACTTAGTGTATCCTCTTCACCACTCTGTGCCTAGGACCTACAAGAGTGCTTGGCACATAGTAGGTGCTTGATTACTACTTGTTCAAGGCAAGGCTAAGTAATTGCTTCAGATTGGGCCATCTGCCAGGAATGCCCCTCCCTTGGGTTTTGCTGCGGGCCACTGAAATGTGACTTGAGAGGAAGGAAGGAGGGTTTCCGGACAGAGCAGTTGGGCACTGAGGCATTCTCAGCACGCTGTCCCACTCCTATTCATTCACAGGATTCAAACACTGAGAAACTGGTGCAAGGTAATTCCTATTTTTAATGCATAGATTAGGAGATAGTATTGCTGAAAGGAAGAGGACTTTAAGGTGTGAATCACACGCCAAACATTGCTATGTTTGTTCTGAGGTGATAACCTAGCACAGTACAGGTGTTCTGTAAACACTTGGTGAAATGAGTTAAACAAAGGGAATAAACAAATAAGTAGGATATTTACAAAAAAAAAAAAGGTTTACACTAATTGATCCAAAGAGATGTGGATGTCCTTTCCTCTTCTGTTCACTCTCTCCCACTCTGGCCCTTACAGTTATTGCAATGTGCTTCGTCTTCATACTTAAGTCTCTCATGCTTCAGGGCTGTAGCATAACAGGTCTTTGTACTCTAGAATGAATAAATGCTGAAATTGCTTTTCGCTTTCAAACAGTTGGATATGAATTGGGTCTATGGTAGAACTTGAAATGAGGGGTCTGGAAAGAGCAAATATTCTTGATAATATACTTTTCCAGATCTATGTGTTCTTCCAGACTATCATTTTAATACTGAGAAAATACAAGGTTATGAACCGGCTCAATGGAATCAAAGATAGAGAGAATGCCGTCAAATTTTCGATTACTGAAAGAATTGACGAGTCAACTTGTTTTGTGGTGGCATGTGAGGAGCATGGTGCAGGGTTCTGGCCTGCCACTGCCGCTGCCTCCGTCCACCTATGTGACCTTCGGGCAAAGTGGCTTGGCACATAGGACCCGAAAACAAATTCATGGTGTTCTGTGTGAGCTGCAGTGGATTCAGTGGACGTAGTAAAGCAGTCTTATTGCTACCCAACAGTGAAGACTTAATCGGCTGAGGAACCCAGCTATCACTTTTGTCTGCTTTTGGTGTTAAGGTGTTCTTTGATGATAAGCAGATTCTGCAGATTAGACCACCTCGGTATTCCCCTCCATTCTGCCACTGTCTCTGATTCTTTGTCATTCCCGTGGCCATTTGATTACTACATTGTTTTCTGCTATGAGAAAATTCTGCACGTTATAGAGGAAAGTTATAGAGGAAACAAGTGGTATCAATTTTGGTGCTCAGGGTCTCCAGCTAAAGATGTAGCTGATACTCAGAGCTCCGGCCAGAAGTCTGAGCTCTGTGTGAATGTTAATCACCTGTGGTAATTGTAATTTTAGCTCGCACCATTTGGGTTTAAATAAAAATCATATTGTATCCTGCCCCAAGATAAACATATATATCCTCTGTAATATGCCTATACATTAACTGGTATATGCACATGAACTGCAGAATTGTCTTTTCAAATAAGGACATTATTCACTCTATCTTGTCATAGCACAGGCTTGGGTAGCACTGTGTTCTTATAGCTCTTTCAAAGCTCTCCTTCACTATTATTATCCTTTTATTTATGAGACTTGACTAACGAGATAAAAGCAAGCCACCTCCCTTAGTTATCCATTCCTACTGCAAAATCCACGATGTCCATGACCTAAATCTCAAATATCCAGCAAGCTGTAATATGAAGGAGAAGGGAAAAAGACTACTTTGCAAGCCAGTCCATAATAATGTACAAGTGGAAAGGAAAACAGGTTAGATTTGCCTTTTAATGTGATGCTCTAATCCTAGTTTCAATTTAGAGGCAACCAATCAACATTTCTTTTCAGCTATGTAATTGGTGGAAGCTCTCTTCTCTAGCCATATTTATTTCGAAATATACAAAAAAAAAAAAAACGCAAAAGCATCTGTATATACTAAGTTAAGGAGCTGTTTTAAAGATGCCCGGAGTATTGTTTTTCTAGCACTTTATCCCAGTTCATGTGCGTGTTCACTTTGCCGAACCTTACTGTGTCCAAATTTGCTCTTTCTCCAAATTGACCACATCCTCAATTTGATGATCACAGGAGATTTCTGCCTACCCATCCTTAAAATTTCCGGCAGTCTTATTAATAACTTTGTTTATAAAGCACTCCTCTTTTTTCTCAGAGGATCCATAAGGATATTATTGCCTCTGTGCTGTCTCAGGAAACATCGTACATTTCCACCTACTGCTTTTGGTTTGGAATGCTTCAGGAGAGAAGCCTTGTACAAGTCAGTGCCATTCCACCAAAGTTTTCCTCCACTTTCTCAGCCAGTTCAAAATGTATCGCGAAATTTGTTTCTAATTGGGCATCAGAGGATTCCATTTTTATATCAGTCAGCTTTGTCTCCCTTCATTTGTGTTGTTTATATGTGGAATTGAACAATAACTAAAATGGGTCACTCTTTTCCCAAACCCTTATAGAAGAATAATTTCCCCAAAGATTAAATTATGTACATAAAAAGCTCAGCTGACTGATGAATGTTGTTTTGATACATCAGAAAGGTGCATCTGGTTTATTTGAAAGGTGCACATGTGACTTCCCTGACTCTAAAACATAAATTCCTGCCTCCAGTCCTACTCATGAGCCCTGCAGAATTCTGCTGATGAGCCCTCTGACTATCCAAGTAACAGAGGGAGTTTTTCAGCCTCCTCCCATCAGGTTTTAGGTCCAACTGATACTTAAATGCCTATGAAGTCAATTCCCTTTCCATGTCCTACCTAATATAGTGAAATTGTTTCCTCGAGTGCTTTCACTTTGTACTTGCAAAGTGGAATCACATGGACTGAAGTTCATTTGAAATAATGTAACAGACACCCGCCTTTGTCCCAGAGAAGTTCACACACACAGACCAGTCAAGAAGTGCTTCCACTAATTTGTTATAAAAATAAATGTTCTTTCTGCACTGCTATTTTTCTAATTTAGAACTTAAGATAGTCTTTTTACATGGAAGACAAGTATAATGCTAATATGTTCCTCTGTAATATGCAGTAGCTGTGCTTGCACTGGGGGAATGGAGGCTGCAAGGCAGTGTGCTGGGAAATGCTTGCCAGCTGGGTCGCTGGGAGACTACGCACACACACGCACACAAGCATGCATGATAGAAATTGTACTGATATAAAAGATGTGTAGCATATACTTTACAAATGATACTAAAATATACAGTGCCTACCTATAATTGTAAATTTCAGATAACTAATTGATGCTCAGGTAATGAAATGCTTTTGTTCATTTTTGTTAAACTGAACTGTAGGTGCTGCAGTTCAACCACAATTTAACAAATAGAATTGATCCTAATCCACTGATTCTCTTTTCAATAACTTACTGTCATTAAATCTGATGTGTGATCTTCTGCTAAACTGTTTTTCACCCTAGGACAAATTATATTTGTTAAACTGAAACCTTGTTTCACCTGCAGCACTAATTACGATATCCAAGCTTTGCTGGTTGGTCAGTGGTGTGAGCAACTTTGTGAAACTGGATAATAGTTTTTGAATACGTGAAGAACATTTCCCTTTTTGTGTGTGCTCCTGATAGAGTAATAGCTGAAGACACAACCTCCTTTAAGCTTAATTTGCGGTATTATCCCCATCACTGTTTTGTGACATAAAATAAAAGTCAAGTTCTGTTTTCCAGTGTTTTCTAATTGCTGTGCTGTAAATATTCCTACCATGGTCAATTTCAAGCTACCAATGGGATGTAACTAAACGTAGGGCTGGTCAGAGATTTTCAGTAGCACAGCATTCGGCAGTATTTTCACCCTATAGAAACAATAGTGTTTTGAATAACCTCAATGCAGTAAAATAATTACCAAGTGATGAATTTTGAGTATTGATTACTTTAGTTTTCATATAACTTCTTAACTTGTATGTTTACATAAATACAAAAAGGTTGTAACAGTGATTGTGATTAAAAACTAGTTCATAAAACTGAAAATTTAACAAACAGCACACACAGGCCAGTAGGAGTGAGCTCTAATATACCATTGAAGGTGCCGCATAAGGGCTTTCCCTAATCTACTGCACTTTTCATAAGTATATTAAAAATTTTTCATTTTCCCCATTAGGGCTTTTATTTGCCTGTACAGGAATAAAAGCCTAATGTAATTTTATCTTTCCTTTTAACTACAATTTGAGGAAAACATAAAGGATTCATACCAATGTTAGTATTTTTTATGGAAAGATTTCAAATATTGAGATGTGAAATGTACTTAGAAAAGGAACAATCTAGATTTGAAACTAACTTAAGTAGTTGTGTTTTTATGTGATAATTTTTGATGGGTAGATTTCTAAATATGCTACACACTTCTCTAGATAAATAGAACCAAACAGAATCAAGTATAAACAGCATTTCTAGTGCATAGTTACTCAGCAGTGCATTTAAGGGTTGTTGAAAGAATAGTCCCTTTTTTTTTTATAGCTCCACACATCCCTACTCATTCAAATGCTTTATCTTCTCCTCTTTGAGTAATTTTTTGATGTTCAGATTAGGTTTCTATCAGTCATTATGCCCCCTTTCTCTTCCTCTGTCTCTCAATTCTATTTCTAATCTGCTATCTGCAGCCGAGTAGTACTTCAGTAGGGCAGAACTGAGTTTGCAAAAAAACCTGATCTTTGTACTTCTTGGAAATTAACATATACTAATGAGTAAAATCAAGTGAGGAAACATCCTCCCCAACAGAATAAAGTGCATGGGCCTTGCTCCCTAGATCAGTGCTTCTCAGCCTGCAAGGCACACACAGATCACTTTGGAATCTTGCTCAAATTCAGATTCTTTCACTAGTCTCATGCTTCATTTCTAACAAGTTCCCAGCTAGTACCAGTGGAGGTAGGCAACCTCTACAATGTCTCCCAAGCATCCCCTCTCTCCTGGTACCTGCATCTTTGTGTAGTTCCCTGCCCTTGTTTGTGACCTGATCTACTGACTTGTTCCTATGGAACAGAATAAGGAGAAGTGGTGGGGCATTACTCCTGAGAAAAAGTAAAAAGACTGTGGTGTCTGTCGGGGGCACATTACTTGCTCTGGTGAGAGCCATCTGCCAGGCTGTAAAGTGTTCTGTTGTGTGATCTACATGATAAGGAACTAATGTCTCTGGACAACAGCTAACAAGAAGCTAGGCCTGCCAACTGCTACTGGCTGCGTGGGTGAGCTTGGAAGCAGATCCTCCCTGAATTCAGCCTTGAGGTGCCTGCCGCCCCAACTGGCAGGATGATTGCAGACTTTTGTGAGAGACTCTGAGCCAGAGGCACTCAGTTAATTGGTGCCCAAACTCTGACTCACAGAAGCTGTGAGATAACATGTTTCTTGTTTACCTTGCTAAGTTTTAGAGTGTTTATTGTGCAGCATGAATAAGGAATACACCAATGAATGCTTTTGGTAAATGGACTACACTGAGCAGCAAGGGCCTAGAGATCTTGTTACTTGTGGATAATTTTGGGTAAGAGATAATGGACCACTCTGTTGATGAAATCTTACTCTACTGATACATTATCATATCGCTTGAAAAAAGTAAAAAATAGAATAAATAGGTAAATATTTATTGAAGAAGACAAAAATGTTCACGGGCAGTCAAGGTCTTCATTGAGGGGGCCATTTGCATCTCCCACAGGATAACCTTTTTTCTTCCTCAGAAAAGGTGGTTTATTACCCTAAAGGAGAAGTGACAGGCTCAGATATAGCACAGATTTTAGAATTATTAGAGTGAAAATTTAAAATAGCTATGATTAATATGCCAAGAGATCTAATGAAAAAATAGACTATATGCAAGAACAGGTGGGTACAGAAAACAGAGAGGTGAAAATTCAAAGATTCAAAATGAAATGCTATAAATCAAAAACACTGTAATGTAAATGGAGACTGCCTTTGATGAATACAGCAATAGGCTGGACAGAACCAAAGAGAGAATCTGAGTTTGAAAACATTTAAATACTTTGAATGTCTCTTTAATGAAATCCTTAGCAGGGCCTGAGAGAATCAGCAAAGCATTTTTATCTATTGGATTACCTTTATGTGGCCTGCTATTTACTATTAATTTGGCCAGACTTATGAAGTTATAAGTTGGTTTATAGATTTATGTCTGGGAGACCTGAAAATTACTTCCGTTTAGCTAAAAATAATCCCAAAGGTTATGGTTTTCTTGTCCTTCTGGACATTAAACACTTTATCTCTCACTTAACAAAATGATTTCATGTGGCTTTTTGAGAAAATATGTCAACCTTTCCTCCATTTCCCTTTTGAACCAGCTACATCATTATGGGAAAGTCAGTCACAGGGTGATCTGACCATAAATTCCTGACCAGGCGGTCACGATGGGTAGTCAAGCCTTAGGCATATAGCGTCTTTAGCAAAAGGTTTGTCTTTGCTGTAAGCAAGCCTTGTCCATTATTTCTTTGCATTTAGATTAACCACACCTTTGAAGTAAGCATAACTACCCTGAAGAGAGTGCATAATCTTGTTAACTATCCTGTAATCTAATCCCCACCTTGCCTAGAGAAAAAAAATCTTCCTTTGTTCCCTCCAGAACTTCAAATGATAAGAGAAATTGCAAAACTTCAATTCCCCAGAGCATTTGAGATCTTGCTTCCCAGCAATTGTCATCATTTTTGGCTCAAATTAACAGTAATAAAAATTCTCTACAGGTTTGCACATTTTTTGTGTCCACACCATCTTGCTGGTTCTCTGATTAAATGTGCTAAATAAATCTGCGATTTGTGCTCTCTCTATTTTATACAAACTCTTATACAGAGTCATATTTTCATCTTTTCCAAAAGTACCCTTTGCTCACCTGCTAGAAATAGTTAAACTGAGTTGCCCAGAAGAAGCTTCTGGAGTGAATGAATCACCAGTAGCAATAGAATTTAACCTTTTCTGACTGTCAGTTTTCTTTGGATTTGGTTCTTTTTGTTCTGATTTGTTTAGTTTCTGTTATTTCAGATTCTTGGCCAAAAACAAATACATTAGTGGGTCTGTATTGCTTGTATACTGGTGTGCTCAGATCCAGGTGGAATATATTCTGTCCCCACTGATCGGGTGGGTGGCCCTCTGGGAATGTGTGTTCTGTGTTTTCCAGTGCCATGTGTCTGAGGTGATAGGATTAGTTTCAAGTCCTGTTGATGGTTGAGCATTTGAGAAACATCTTTTACTCCTTATGATAAAAAATGAAGAATTTTTCTACTTTTAGAGTATATCAATATATTAGATTATAAAATCTACTTTTACAGTATATCAATAAGTTAGATTATAAAGTCCCTTATAATTTTCTAATTACAGAGGCTAATAAATACTTACAAAAATTTAATATTTCCCACAATTTCAAGAAAATAAAAAAACAACCGAACTCTAATACACTGAATGTACTGACATTTTTAAGAAAAAAAACAACAAAAAACATTCCTTATAGACAATGCTAGCTTGGAAGCATTTTTGTAGAAAAATCAAAGGGACTCTTTAGAGAGGAATTGGTTTTATAAATTTAGGTTATAAATAGGTAAAGCCTTTTTCTTGGTTTCTTCAGTATGAAGAATAAGCATACTTTAATTTAATTTTTGAGATTGGTTTTATTTTCTGATAAAGAGACTAGTTAATATTAACTTCCTAAAATGTTTTTTATGATTTTATTAATTTATTTTTAGAGAGAGGGGAAGGGAAGGAGGGAGAGAGGGAACATCAGTGTGTGGCTGCCTCTCACACACCCCCTACTGGGAACCTGGCCCACAACTGGGGCATGTGCCCTGATTGGAAATCCAACCCGTGACCCTTTGGTTCTCAGGCTGGTACTCAATCCTCTAAGCCACACCAGCCAGTGCTAACTTCCTAAATGTCTTATACTAGTTTACTGATAAGCTATGTGTCTTCTCTGTATTTTGTAAGAATAAGAAAATATGCAATTATGTATTCTGCTATATGTTAAATTATTATTCTTAGTTTTTTAATTCAGCTCTAATTATTTTCTTTACTGTATCAGCTTAAATATAATTTGCAAGATACTTATTAGTTTAGAATTTAGACTAACATCAAGTTAATAAACAAAAATTTATGAACATCTGTGTAATTACTAAGGAAGATAGAATATTGAAACACTGGTTACCAATTGTCATCAATATCTTTGCTTTTTATTTTAATAGTGATAAAGGGTATCTTTGGGTCATTTTAATGAACATACCGATTTTGCCATCTACAAAGGTGTGAAAAGTATGTTTTTGGTTGTGGAGATCTTTTAATGCAGCATGTAAGCTTTTCTGGACTGCTAAAAGGCTTGCTTATGACAACTGTAATTTCTCTCTGAAATGTTAGTAAATTTGATTAAAAATTATGGCTCATCTGGGTAGTTGAGACTACACTGGGAATAATCATGACAAAGAACTCTAACCAAAATATGGTTTTGTATATCAGAGAGGAGAGTATTTTTGCTCTTAATCAAAATTGTTCCAGAATGTGAAAGGAAATAGTGAAAGATAGAACTTAACTTGATATAGAAAACTAGATACAAAAAAAATTATTTGCCTTGAATTATAATGTCTACAAAGAATAATTGTGAAAACAATAAAATGTATAGAAATGTTAGTAAAATTTGCTCAGTTTAGATGAACTTATTGGGAGATAAATTTTCATATGCGCATGTGAATAAATTACTGCTAAATATATTAATGCAAAACAAGAACTAATTTTTTTTGCCCTCTGTTGGAATAAAAAACTGGTTTAGAAGAATTTATTTTGCTCAATTTGTGATTTGCTCTTAAGTAGAGATAATAAAAGGTTATTGTTTTTGTTATCTGCCAGATAGCAGGGATTCCTTATCTAACCTGAAAGTCTCCTGCTCTGTGCTGACTCCGACTTGTCCTGTCTTAAAAAAAAAAACAAAAAAAAAAACGAGGAGGGTGTGGTTACTTAAAATTATGTTGAAATCTTATTCCAAACTGTAATTGTTCATTGTTTCCAGGCACATATGAAAGTGTTTTAATCAAATAATGAAATCTGCTCAAATAATACTTAAACCCTTTTAATTTGGCCTTCCCAAGACAAAGCCCTAAATTTAGGTCAAAAAATTTCAGATATCTTTTACTCCCAAACCATTCTTTGAAGTCTCTTACAAGGACCCCTGAGCGAGTGCCTTAGAGGAAGACCAGTAGATAGTAGTCACGGCAGTCTTAGTAAATGACTGGGCATGACTGTGTTCCAATAAAAGTATTTACAAAAACAGGAAAACTGGATTTGGTTTTAGGCATTCTGTTGCTGTGGGGTACCCGTCTTACAGGTTGTTTTTTTTTTTTAAGGGACTTCCTAATGAATTAAACTCAGTATATCTTTCCTCAGAGACTATTTGCCCTCTGCTCCTCTATTTCTTCCTTTATCCACCTTTTCCAGCTTGATGGTTCACCTCATTAAAAATTAAATAGCCCTGACTAGTGTGGCTCAGTGGGCTGGGCATTGTCCCACAAACTGAAAGGTCACCAGTTTGATTCCCAGTCAGGGGCCTGGCTTGCAGGCTAGGTGTGTAGTTGGGAGCATGTGAGAGACAACTGATCTATGTTTCTCTCCCTCTCTCTCTTCCCCTCTCTCTAAAAATAAATACATAGCATCTTAAAAAAATAAATAAATCTATAGCATGTACTTGAGTTATTTGTATGAGTCATGTGTTTGACATTTAAAAAAAATTACTGTGATGAAATCAAACACTAGAGCCACAGACAGAAATCTGTTAGACCTGGCACAAATGCGCTGGGGCCCAGAGCAGTATAGATAGTGCAGATGGTGTAGTGTAAAGAGACTTAAAAATGTTGTAACAAAGTTTTCTGTTAAGTTTCTGTCACTAATACATTAACTGCTTTTTATCTGTATTTAGTCACTTCTTATCTTCTATGTATGGCATAAGAGAACACTTGATACTCTAAATGTAATATTCCAAATAAGAATAAGTTGTCTTTTCAGTGTGAACCAAGGTAAATTCTATGAGGAAGGAGTGGGTTTGTTGCTTATTTCCAATGGGTTTATCTCTTTGATTATTTGTGATTCAGCATATAGCAAGTATTGTGATGATTCAGTGCTCAGTATCTTACTGCACTATTCACATTTTATTTCCCACAAATAGCTTAATGATATCTTTGGCACTTGCAGATTATCAAAGACTAAATTTATGTCTACTGTCTTCTAGTCTTTTAGAAAATAAAGTGCTTACAATATCCCCTTGCAAGATACTGTTTTGAAAAATTGTTTACTTTAATGAGATTAATCATAGTCATTAAAATAACATTTCATAAAATGTTATATTCATTTTTTCCAATATAGTATTCTCCTAGAATTTTACTTCAATTAATCTAGATCACTTTACTTGGATATGAGAGTTTTTCTCCTATGAATGTGATGTAATTTGTCATGTTTATATCTATCTATCTATCCATCTCCAACAGAAATAATATGCAAAGAAATTTAAAACAGAGGTGATGGCTGATTTATTTATTCACACACATGGTGCCCTGCGACCCCATTACCAACTGATGATGTAGTTAGTGAGAATAGAAAGGAAAATAAAATTTTGGTTCTTGTCTTGGTTTCATTAATAACTTAACCTATGAATTGTAACAAGTTACTCAACCTAATCTTCCCATGCCTCTGTTTTCCTTTGTTAGATGAGACTATTGGAGGCCATCTTTAAAATTCCTTCAAGCCCTAAATGTCTTGATTCTTGGGTATAGCTTATTAACAGTGTATGATCAGCATAGAATTTATAAAAAGAGAGAGAGAGACAGAGAGAGGAGAAGGTTTATCTATGTGTCCAATACAGCATAGTTGGAATGATCTTAGAGTTTGATTCTGAGAGATGACTGCATTGGTAGAAAGAATTTACATATGAACAAGGGGATTTTTCAAGATAGAGAATTTTTAAAGATATGGGAGAAACAGACACAGATGACAGTTGAAAGATAAATGTCAAAGAAGTGGTAAACATAAACAACTCCAGTGTCATGGGTCCATCCTGTCCACTAACTGTAGTTTCTAACTAGGATTATTAGTACGTGGCAAATCAATGGAAGAATGGCTGAGAGAGGGGAAACAGGAACATATGTACATGGTAGTGCAGCAGAGAATCAGGATGGGTTTGTTTTCTTTGGGAAAAAAAGACATTACAATTTAATAATAAGAAAAAGATGGATTTAGATAGGGAGAGGTGGGTATGGGTGGCCTATGTTAAGAAAGATGCAATAATTTGAGCCTGCAATGAGGAAGATAAGCAAAGGCCTAGAGGTGTAAAAGTTCATTTCATGCTCAGGAAGTCACAAGCCAGCCAGGGAGGGTTGAGGATCTAGAATGTACTAGGAAGGTAATCTGGGGGCATATCATGTTTGCAGTGTTGAGCAAGGATAGCTCTGGGAAATGATTTTACAATCCATTCCATAGAACAGCTCACCACATTGTCTTAAACAGAAGCTCTTGATCAGAATACTACTACACTGCTATGATCTGGGTTGCCGACTTGGAGCTGAACTCAAAAGAGCATAAGGGGGTTTCATTAGCATCTGAGCTTGTTCTTTAGTTTGGGCGAAAATTTACTAGTTGCAACAACAGATGAATTAAAGAAAAGGTAAGTTGACTGTATAGGAAAGTTAGATGAAGACTATGGCTTAGATTGACATCAGACAGTCCTTATTGTGTCCGTCTCTTTCTGGAATGGATGCATCTTCCAGGATGAGTCTTCGGACTCTTAGTCAGGGTGAGTGACTTACCATTTCATTCTCCAGAATCCAAAGTGACAGATTCACTGGTAGGGGGAATTTGCTGAGAATTCAAAGAGAGTGTATTTGTGTATGTGAAGCAAGGATGTTTACCATTTTTCAGTTGGAAGCAAAGTGGAGTGAAGTACTTTTCAAGTATATGACATACAAAGGCAGAGGCCTTGACTCCAAATTCTTACTTTGATCTCCCATTTCCTGTCCATAAATTCAGTCTTATTATTCTTAAAATTTTCATGACAAATATGTTCTTTCTTTTGGATTTTGACTTGTTCTCCCAATTTGGAGTTTCTCTGGAGTCTATGTATTTTTCGTGCTTAAAAAAAAAATTGGACACAAAAGAAGTTTGTTACTTCCCTTTCAAATGCAATAACATTAATTGTTCCTAACTTATTTGCTAAACACATTTGTTTTAATTGAGTCCATATATAAAGGACACATGGACAAAGCCAAAGGGAGGGAGGATGTAGGGTGGGAGGTGAGGATGGGTGGGGTGGGGGAGTGGTGGGAGGAAAATGGAGACAACCGTACTTGAACAACAATAAAAAAAATTTAATGTTCTTAAAGCAGAATTTCCTTTTTAAGTTGTATTCTTATTGCAGATTAATGAAGACAATATAGTATAATTTTTTTAAAATGATGGATGATTTGAGAATCCCATGTTTCCCTTTAGGAAACAAAAGATGGTTCAGTACTCCATGGTAAGGAATAGGACACAGATTGCTAAGAATTACTTCTAGATACTTCTAACTCACTTCACTGTGAGCAAGTTTCCGGACAGCTTTCACCATCTTTAATATACTTAGCCACCAATAAAATAATATCCCGATGCTACTTCAGAGAGATGCAGCTGGATCCAGTTAGTCATAGCTTGTGATGATTATTTATAGTTATAACAGTTAGTTATAGATGGTCTTGAATGAAAGATGCTATGTGGAACTTCAGTTGGTTATTATAATGAGACCACCTTCTAAGTTTATGCAATGCATTAGGAAAATATTTTTGTAGCAACAATAAGAATTACATAATTATCATTATATAAAAGACCTAAATATTTTCAGTTGCTTTTATACCATGGGTATCACAATTAACTTTATGCTTAGTCAAAAATAAAATAAGAGGTACCATTTTCTGTGTGAGCTTATCAAGAAAGACTACCATCCAGACACTATTTCTTTTCCATTGTGAAAGTTACAAGAAGATATCAGACATTAAGGTGATCTTAAGAGATTCTTGCTGACACAGCAATTATGCCACTATATTCATAATATAATTTAATTTATATATCATAATATAATTTAATATAATCATACAGAATTTACCTAATTGCTTTCCCTAAAATCAACTAAGGAATGATATATACATTTTTTTGTTTTATTTTATTTTTTTCCTTTTTGACTCAGTATGTTTGGCCATTTCTTTGCTATTTTCTTATGAAGTTCAAAATAAAAACAGCGTAGGACAATTGTATTCCAGAGGGATTGGAACCCTAGGAAAAAATATGGGTTTGGATATTTAAAGACCAGGAATAAAATGCAATTCTTCCCCTAATTAGCTTCTTGAATTTTAATGTTACTTAATAATTTGTTTACATCAATTTTATAATCCACAAAATGGATTATACAGTGAATATGGCTGGTAGCACTGTATGAGATAATGTATAGATGCAGCATGAGCCCTTCCCAGTGGTGCTCAATAAAATTTAGTTACCTCTTGAACTTTAGAGCGGTAAGCACCTATGTTAGAAAAGAAAAAAAAATCCCAGTTCAACAACCTAACTTTATTCCTCAAGGAACTAGAAGAGACAAACAAAATAAATCCACGGTTAACAGAAAGAAGGAAATATTTAAAATATTTCAGTAGAAATAAAACAGAATAGGAAAAAGATCAATGGAACAGTTGATTTTTTAAAAAATATCAACAAAATTGACGAACCCCAAGCTACACTAAGACAAAAAGGGAAAACAACACAAATCAGAAGTGAAAGAGGAGACATTAGAACTGATGCCACAGAAATAACAAGAATGACAATAGACTGCAGTGAACAATTATATGCTAAGTAATTAGATAACTCAGATGAAGTGGATACATTATAGAAATAAAACTGTTGAATGCTGAGTTATAAAGAATAAAATATCTGGACAGTCCTAAGATGGCATTTAGGACAGGCTACCCCCAAAATGGTACCATATTAAATATTGTAAGCGGAAGGAATTTGAGAAAACAGCAGAAGCAGACTGCTAGCGCTAAAAGACCTGTAGTTAATAACTGAATCAGGCTACCACATTCCATGAGAAAAGTAGACTAAAAATTGATGACTTGCCAAAATTGTATTATTACCTAATGATAGAAATAGGACTGACACTTTGGTCTTCTGATTCCAACCCACTGACATTTCCACAATGCTGAATAATTGAGAAATATAAGACTATGGCCTGATCAGTGTGGTGTTAGCCTTTAATATTTTGTCAACTTTCTGATGACAGTTTTGGATTAGTTAAAAATGAATCATTAAAAAGAAACAATTCTACAACTTGGATTAAACAGGCACTGACCTGTGTAGGTATTCATTAACAACTCTAGTGGCAAAAGTAGGCTTAGAGGTGTTCATATAAATAATACAACAGTTAATAAATAATAATACAAGAATAAACACTGTGTTCCGTGTACTCACAAGTATAAACCTACTTCTGCCTACCCTGTATGATGTCACATTTACTTTGTTGTACATTCAACACATTTTACAATCAAGGATCACTCCTCCCAATTTGCTGTTAAAGAAATGGGGTTACGGAGGCATTACAATTATCTGAAAGTCATACACCTATTCAAAAAAGGTAGCTGAGAATAAAAATACATTGCTATTTCTATTTTTGTCCTCTTGTACTTCCTTACATCTGAGAACCATTGCTGCCAGATTAAACAGTTTGTGACTAGCTGTTCTTTTGTAGTAATGATTAGCATTAATTCAATGTTAATTTATTACATCTATCTTTGAAGGATCACAAATAAGGATGATGAAAACAGATGCCTGGCATATGGCAACAGATTGGTCACCACATTTAAAAAGAACTACTGGGAACAGGACGGTTCACGTTTCTCAATTCTTATCACATAAGGTGAAAAGGATAGAGAAGAAAACAATCAAGGCAATGCAGACTTAACTGAGTCCTAGTTTTCCTACATCTTCTAAGTGTCTTATTAAAATATAAGACTTGTAGTTTGCTAGCATGTTCCAGGGCATAGTCATGCCGAAAAATCCATACTAGGAAGGGTCAAGGTAGGAATCTACAGCGCCTACTGGCAAAATATGGCTGCTGGTGCCAAGAATTATTGGTGCAGATGCTACATGAAGAATTCTTCAGGACATGTCCAGATACTCAGCTTCATAACAATACCAAGTTTTTCACTATTTTGCTCAGATGATGCCTTATCCTAACATTACACTGAAAGTTTCATCTATGAAGTGTTTAAAATTTTGTTATAGTTACACATGCCTTTTATTGTAAATAAAAATAAGAATGGTGCTTATGATAAAACTTTGACTCAGTACCCATAAAACATTAGAGAGATACCCTAAGATGCAATGCTTGCCCGATGAACTAGCATCCAAATTACTATTCATCTTTAAGGAATATTCCATTATCTATTTGGAATTCATTCCATAAATACAATTCATAAACTCAGATGATAAAAAAGAAACAAAGTATTTGTACTCATACACATTATACTAAGGAATACGTGGGCTTTATTGAATATAACCATTTGCTATATAATTAGCAAAGATGATGCCAGATCATGTTTTCCCATGGCTGTGAATTTTCTAAATGAGGCTCTACTTGGGTTGGTTTAATCTCTCTCTATTAAAGAAAATATATGATTCTTATTCCAATACAATCCTTAAAGATTTTCTAAAGTCAAAACTCAAAAGTTTATTCTAAATTATAATACAGAAAGAGAAGACAAAGTTACCTCAATGAAAGCTCCAACTTTCATTAGAATTTGAGGTTATTTTTTATTAATTCAAATCTTGGTAGATACAGCTTTAAAAATGTAAGCAGAATTGTATTTAGGCTCCTCTGAAAGCAGTAAAATAGCCTATTTTCTTTCCCCACTATCGGTCTCCTGATTCAGAAATGTAATTTCTGCTATCATCTACAACTTGGCATTGGTGTCTCCTAACATTCCGTATATGCTGCTTTTATAAACTAATCACTGCTACTGTCAATGTCAATCTTCAATAATAGCAATCACATCTTTCTAGGCTGGTTTTGCAATGATCAGAATTCACTGCTCAGGAAGTAGCGTAAAGAGCGCCTGGAGGTGGAGTGTTGAATTTTAGGAAATAAGTATAATTCTCATAAGTAAAGCCCTCACTCGCATTGATGGCAGCTAGAGGAAGGATCCTAATAGCAATGCATTTTAGTGATAGTAGAGCTATTTGTTGCTTTAATTTTTTTATTGTTTTTGTAATCCCATACAGAAAATTTTAACCAAGCCAGGTGACAGCAAAGAATTCCAGCAACATTAATAACAGCATAAACAATAGCTACCACTAGTTCCAAGCACTATGACAAATACTTTACATATACTTGCATTTTTCACCTAATCTTCATAAAAACTCTCATGTTAGATACTATCTTTAAATTGCAACTCGGGAAGGATCTGTAATTGCCAATATTACACAACTACCGAGCGATGGAGCTGGGATGCAGACCTAGCTCTACCTGGTTCTGAACCGCTAGGCGCACCCTATGCAAGCGCTCAGAAAACACAGCATTCGTGAGCCCCTTAACAAAAACCTTCTATTATACTCAGTCTGACAAAAAAGAAATGGAGAATTAGGAAGTCGTGTTACAAATGGAATGACATTTATTCCCTCAGCCTAGGACTTGTTAAGGAAATTACCTGAAATGTTGTATCATCACAACAAAAATATAAGAAGCAAGTTAAATATCCAGTATTAGAAAAATGCACGTAAAATGTCTCAGCACACCTGTTACGGTGTAAGGAGCAGAGCCTTAGGTATCTGCCAGGGCAGGGCAACTGTTGTTGCTGGGTTTCCCACTGTATGTGGGGAAGGGGTCCAAGAGCGAACAATGGTGCTTGCTTGGCTCTCAGGGGCTTTTGGTCACTTCCCCCACTACCCACAAACAAATTGGGCCCTTCTGGTGCTGATTCCCAGGTGGGTGGGTTTGTTTACATTCTAGGTCTCTCCAAGGAGCTCTCCTATGAGTCTGGGAGTTTCTCCTGGCACCAAAAACCCCACAAGTTTTTACAGCCAGAGGCTTTGAGGTTCTATTTCCTTGCATTGCAACCCTGGGTTGTGTGGTCTGTCTCCCTCCCCAGTTGTTCTTCCTGGTTTATCCGCATGCAAATGTGGGAACTTGGTCCTCTAGGCACGGCCTTGGTACATGTCCTCTTTGCCCCAGCTGACCATCTCCACCCTCTCCTACCAGTTTGAATGAATGTTTCTTCTTTAACTCCTTGGTTGTCGGATTTCCATATAGTTTGATTTTCTGGCAGTTCTGATTATTTTCTGTTTTTAAATTTGTTGTTGTCCTTTTGGTTGTGCAAGTAAGCAAGGTATATTTACCTATGCCAACATCTTGGCCAGAAGCCCCAGGTACACCAACACACAAAAAAATATGGTCCAAGTGAAAGAACAGAGCAAAACTCCAAAAATAGAACTATGCAATGAAGAGATAGCCAACCTATCAGACACACAGTTCAAAACACTGGTAATCAGGATGCCCACAGAAATGGTTGAGTATTGTCTCAAAATAGAGGAAAAAGTGAAGGCTATGTAAAGTGAAATAAAGAAAAATATACAGGGAACCAACAGAGAAAGGAAGGAAAACAAGACTCAAATCAACAACTTGGAGCAGAAAGAAGAAACAAACATTCAACCAGAACAGAATGAAGAAACAAGAGTTCAACAAAATAAGGAGAGGCTTAGGAACCTCTGGGACAACTTTAAATGTTACAACACCTGAATCATAGGGGTGCCAGAGGGACAAGAGGGAAAGCAAGAAATTGAAAACTTATTTGAAAAAATAATGAAGTACAACTTCCCCAATCTGGCAAAGAAAATAGACTCCCAAGAAGTCCAGGAAGCTAAGAGATTCCTAAGGAGCTGGACGCAAGGAAGCACACAGCAAGGCACTTCATAATCACATTACCCAAGATGAAAGATAAGGACAGAATCTTAAGAGCAGCAAGAGAAAAGGAGACAGTTACCTACAAAGGAGTTCCCATCAGACTATCAGCTAATTTCTCAAAAGAAACCTTGCAGGCAAGAAGGGACTGGAAAAAAATATTCAAAGTCATGAAAGGCAAGGACCTACACCTAAGATTACTCTATCCAGCAAAGCTTTCATTTAGAATGGAAGGGCAGATGAAGTGCTTCCCAGATAAGGTGAAATTAAAGGAGTTCATCATCACCAAGCCCTTATTATATGAAGTGTTAAAGGTACTTATCTAAGAAAAACAAGATGATCAAAACTCTGATCAATAAAATGACAACAAACTCACAACTATGAACAACTGAACCAAAAAAACCCCAAACCAAAAACTAAGCAAACAACTAGAACAGGAACAGAATCACAGAAATGGAGATTGCATGGAGGGTTATCAGCTGGGAGGGGTAGGGGGAGAATGGGGAAAGGTAGGAAAGGTACAGGGAATAAGAAGCATAATTGGTAGGTACAAAATAGACAGGAGGAGGTTAAGAATAGTATGGGTAATGGAGAAGCCAAAGAAGTTATATGCACGACCCATGGGCATGAACTAAGGGGTCGGGGGGGAATGCTGGTAGACAGGTGTTGCAGAGCAGAGGGGAATAAAGGGGAGAAAAACGATGGGACAACTGTAATGGCATAATCAATAAAATATATTTTTTAAAAAAGAAAAATATACATTAAATGGAATATCACTCAGGCAATAACAATTAGGTTTAGGAAAATCACATATAAAAAAGTTTATAATACTATGTCAAACAAAAACATAGAAACATAGGCTGTACAAAAAATAACATATAAGTTACATAATTCCAACAATGCAAAGGAAAAATTACAGAAGAAAAATAATTAAATATAATAAAACAAATTATATAATAATGGTCTTGGGTATTGTGATAATTATTTTTGTATACCCTTATATGTATGTACTATCTAAAATATCTATCAGGTGTGTCTATTACATTTTAATCAGTAAAAAACTTAATGACAACATAAATCACATAATCATAAACATGGATATTTATATAAATAACTAATCATTTACTGTCAATTGAATAATTAAAGCATTAATTTTTTTATTTAGAAAACTCCAGTGTACTAATAAAAGCAATTTAAATTAATTGAAGGTATATTGTGTAATTACAAAAATCTATGTAATTATGAAATTCAATCTGATAGAAAACCATTTTTGAAATATTTATATCCTGTACAAGTATAAGTTCTCTCTTTCCTTGTTCCAAAAATATTTTTGTCATTTTTTACTTTATTGCATACTTTCCTTCCTTAGTAATCAACAGTATGCTTTTTTGTTTATGAGTATTTCAAAAGTACAGCATACTTTAAGGATCCCATAATAGAAAACACATGGAAACTGTTTAGTTCTCAAGAAGAAAAATTTTAAGTAAAAAATAAAGTATGCAAAAATATAACCCAGCTTTCTTTACATAACTTCCCTAAAATAACAACTACAAATGGTCCTTATTGATTGTCCATCCATACCCCAACTTCTTAGCTCAGAATTCTCTATTAATTGTGATTGTTTTACCTTTTCTGTCTTAATTTCATTAACTCCAGTATACCTTCCCACCTACCTCAATCATTCTCACTTTAGATTCCTAGGTAATTAGTGCTTATTCTACCCCCAAATTTGCTCAGGCTGTTAGCTCTACCTATGTTCACCCTCCTGTCTAATTACTTTTTGAAGGTCACTTCAAGATACCTTTACTAATTTATTTATCCCACACTGAGCTCTTGTACTCTGCTAAATTTATAGACATGAAATATATTGGACATGGTTCTAGCAATGAAAGAACTTATAGTCTGGAGAGTGATATGAAAAGTAAAAATATAAGAAAACAAAACCAAAATATATAGCGTCATCAGTGGTATGACTTGAAGAATAAAAAGTCCAAGTTGACTGGATGAGGTGTGAGGTACAGCGGTGGTACCAGAAACAATATCCAGGCAAGAAGTACAACCTGAACGAATGTCGAGAAATAAGAGTATACATGGGGCATATGAGGAACTGAGGAGGCTGGAGGTGTACATGAAGATGTCAATGACCAGGTCTTACGCATAGTATTGAGTGGTTATGACATCATTTGTTTCTTATAAAAATTATATTTTATTATTGATCATGGGCCTTTGGAATTAGAATATAAATTTTTAATACCATGGGGTTAAATATTGCTAATATTTCAGTAGTAACCTCATTGATTTGCAAGTAACCAGAAATCCAAGTCTTTGACTTCATTTGTATTTCTTCTGGGGCATATAGAGGAGTGGGATATAGTCCATGCTTAAAAATGTGTTGTATTCACTCGTTTACTACTATAGTAACATTTCTAGCAGCAGAGGTGGGGAACAGGGTGGGTATTTATACAGTTAAATGGTGTGCAACTGAGAGTTTCTGTCTGTCTTCAAGGCCCAATAAGGGGTGAGGATTTGGAAATATGTATGTTTACTATAGATATGCATCAGTGTTTAATTGGAATATCCAAGATCTTCATGAAAAACTAATTTCATGTGTAAAGTCAAAAGATGGCAAATAGATTCTTCTTTGATTAATTTCTAAGTGTGTGAGTCACTCAGCATATACTCATTTTATTTATTCTCAGAAGAGTTAGCAAACATGAGCAGCATTCAAAGTCTGCTTACAAAAAGGCACGGGGTTATTTTCATGTAGAAGATAATTTTTTCAAGTTATTTGATACTATTGTCACAAAATTAACTCAACAACATAAAAAAAAAGAGTAAAAGTGCAGTTCTCCTTAAAGAATTTTGGGAAAAATTCAAATGGCATGAATTTGTTTTAAGACTTTCAGCAAACAAAAATAACTGAACACTTGATGTTATGGAATTGCTGAGCATTGCCAGTCATGATCTGGACTTTTGGAAAGTGTAAGTGTAAATTCCTTTCCTCTGTTTATGTTGGCCACTCCATGGCACCCAAGACAACCAATTGGAAAGTGGAAAATCCTGGCCTTGTCTACATCTACTGTAAATCACTACCTATCTGCATTCCCAACTCAGCGACGTGAGCATTTGATAGTGCTCCTATGAGACTTAATGGTTAGTGGTTTCGAATAAAACCGTGTTACAGAATCTAACAATAATCATTGCAACCCACTTTCTTATCAATAAGGTAAGATGGTTGTGCTGTGTGATTATTTAAAAGGACCAATACAGAAAGTAGCATCCATTTATGAGTTCAGCCTTGTTATTAATTTTTTGACTGCTAACGATCATAGTCAGAACTCATTTTGTTTATTAATTAAATCAAAACATTCAAGCAATTCCATTTTGTGCTGGCACTGGGCTTCAAAGCATGTTGATTTCCCATGTCTAATGCCAAGTCAAGCTATGGCTCAATAAAAAGATTACTTTCTCTATCATGACTGAAAGAAGCACTGTTTGCAGAAGCCTTTTCACTGTCTTTTTAGTTGCTCTTTAAAATTATAGTATACTACATTATGATAATGTAATAATGATAGAAAAGGTGTAGTATACATCAATATAAAACATGACGACCATTCAGATCTTCTCAAAATTCCTGACCTTATCATGTATGAATCCACATAAGATTTGAACTTTAATAGCAAGGAAGTAGGACAATTGCTTCACTAAATAAATCTGTCTTCTATGAAATTAATCTTTTAATCCAACTTATAAATGTACATTGTAACATGGTTAGAAAGGACAGTAATGTAAAACTACTGTCATTGAGTAACTGAATATATCCAAAAATGCTTATTTTCACATAAATGATGTCTATCAGTTTAAATGTACTCCAGAGTATAGATCACAATCATGGACAACAAATATGTAAGCTAATAAAAATCAACTTGATTAAGTGATAACCCCAAGATATTATACCAATACAAAGCATGTATTGAGAAGATACATAAGAAACTATCTAAGAAGATAGTTTCATTTTGCATTCAATGTACTGGTGTAGAGGATACAGACTTCATTTCCCTATGGCACAAGATTCCCTTCAAGCAGGACACACATTTGTAGACATGGTGGTAATTTATGTGATTTCCCTGGCTATGGAAGGATGGTGATTGGAGGGAGGGGAACTGACAAGAATAGGGGGAAATTTCAAGATCTATATTTGTCTTTGTTTATATTTGGCTCCTATTAAAACAACATGTACTCTGAGTTCATCATGATGAGTACAAGGTCTACCAAAATAATCCTTGTTATACTCTAGCTTACTTTTCCCCACGGACAAAAACGCACATACAAAGAAGACCATAAATCTCTTAGTTATCCTGATTATCTTCTTACATACTTATTCTGGCGTTCCCAAACTAATTTTTAAGAACTCCCAAATAAAGGATAACTGAAACAAATATTACATTACAAAGTAAACACAAAAATTTAAAGAATGAATTAATAAACTCAAAGTTAAGAAGTAGAATATAAGCCCTGATCCGTGTGGCTCAGTTGGTTGGCCCTCGTCCCACAAAGTGAAAGATCGAATTCCTGATCAGGGCACATGCCTGTCCCTGGTTGGGATGCATGTGAGAGGCAACCAATAGATAATTCTCTCACATGCTGATGTTTCTCTCTCTTTCTTTCTCCTTCCTTTCCTCTCTCTCTAAAAGTAAATCTTTAAAAAAAGAAGTAAAATTTAAACTTAAAATTTGATTTCATTTTATCAGAGATCTCAGGGCCATAGTTCCTGGCAAATTCTGAACATAGCCAACTAAAGGAAAAACAAGTGAATGTCTTTTGAAGAGTTAATTCAACACATGGATTTTACTATTAAATGTCATCCTCAAAAGGAGTGTAGCACATGGCGATAGTGATAGTCTAGCTTGATTCATTACTTACTTGGCTAAGTAACTACTATTAGGCAGAAGGCTGTCATTAATAGTCACATTTATTGGGCAAATAGTATGTTCTAGAAAATATATGCTATAAACATTGCATTGGACATATGTAGCAAATTTATATTCACTGTTTAAGCATTATAACATCATTAACTCCAGGAGTGAGGAAAGAAGATAGCATATGTGCAAATGCTTGGTAAACTATGGTACATAGTACAAAATAATGACTCACAGGAAAAGTCTTTTCTTAGACAAAAATGCTAAAAAAATTCTTTCCTTTTCCTGTGATCTTTCCTCTCACTTAACAAAACTGGCTCTTCAAATCCTTGTTCCCATACCACTTAAAGAACAGAAGGCAATAGTGTTATTACTATATCCAGCTTTCAAAATATATTTACTGAATACCACCTATGGTGCAAAATCTTCCAGCTCCTATTTCATATTTTCATATGGATCATAAGCTTTGGCTAAAAAGGTGATTTTGTGAGAACAGAATTTCTGATGTTAAATCAATAGGAAGGTGAGAAATTGAGGGCATTTTCTGATTGCCCCTAGTATGCTGATCTGATTGATGTGAGGCGGCTACTTGTAGTGCTCTTTTGAAAGATATTCTTAGGAAAGGTCTGAACTCAGCAGGAAAAAGGATGCAAGTCATTAATTATGACTGTAATTATGCAAGAGGGAGGAAGGACATTTATGCCCTATAACCGTTCTTGTTTATGAGAAATGCTCGCTGATGTATTTAGAAGTAAAGTGATATCATATCTGCCCCCCCTTTTGAGAGTACATTTATTAAAGCTGGGCACAGTGAACCAAATGAAGGACTTAGGGTAGAAGAATTAACAGGAGATAGACTAGGTGGTGCTGTGCTTTGGCTCCCTAGAAATGTTATAGGAAAGGAGTGAGCCAAGGCGGGGCTGCTGTTAGCTCACTCAGAGAAATCGGGGGCGCTTACAGACAGGTTCAAGGGGTTAGTCTAGGACAATCTGCTGCTGACCCTTGCTCCCCTGGCTGCAGGTCTCATGGGGACCCCCTAGAGTTTTGGAGAGAAAAAGTAAAGATGCATGTCTGAGAGGGAAGAAAGGCATGGTCGTGCACCTATATGCCACTCTTTAAGAATCTTTAATTGTGTGTGTGTGTGTGTGTGTGTGTGTGTGCACATATGCACATGCATAGACAGAGAGAGACAGACAGAGGAGGGGGAGAGAGAATGAGAAGATCAATGTAAATTGTTAATGAGTAGAAGAATCTGGGTGAGGGTTATATAGTGATTTTTGGTTCTGTTTTTGTAGCTTTTATGTAAAGTCTAACATTATTTTTAAATAAAACATTTTTTAAAATGCCTGTCACATATTTGGAACTCCTGCTGTGGATGACATAAATAAAAAATAGCAAGGTTAAAAACAGCAAAAGCCCATTTGTGTAGCTTTTGGAAGGTGGTTAAACTAATGACTTTGGAAAAATGAGTATTTAAAAAGTTCACATAGGGACAGAACCCAAAAGGAAGGCCATCTAATTGCTGGTTTTGTAGCAATACTATAATATTTGGTAGCCATTTTCACCTTTTCACACTAGTTCCAAATTAAAAATAGAAAAACGACTTGATTCCTTGAAACTCCTTTGAATTCTGTAATCTTATATTGAACTCTCAGGAAACATACCTTTTTTCACTTTGTCCACCCAGCACATCCATCTAGATATTGAGAATGTGATGCTCACTGAAGTTTGCTTAACTGCCTCAAACACTTATGATACAGTGTGCCCAAGTTGCATTGCACTCATAGGTCCCCAACTCTGCACTGAGGACTGTGTCAACAACAGTCTGAGAATTAATGTCCTTGATGATTAATGCTGCCCAGTTACTACATTAGGCTGCCAAAATGAATGATTATTTATATTCAACCCAAACCACATAGATTGTACTGTATATCAATATGTACTACCCACTACTATCAATGTCTTTTTTTCAGTTCTGTCTTTTCACTCTGAAACTTCAAAACCTCATTCCAGAGCAGGAAAAAAGGATGGCAAAAACTAAAATGTGCACTTTCTCAGTGTACTTATCAGAGATGAAAAATGACTCATTTTTGTGTTCTTCCAGTACCCCTGAGAACAGTGATTCTTGAGACTGACAACATCAAGGATAGAGTAGGTCCTGCAAGCAGGAAGAAATCCTGCTGGTTTCCTTCAAAAAAAGAAAAGTGATCTCTTTCTCTATCTCTCTGGGCATGCTAACAGATATTTGAAAGATGTTTTACGTTTTCTTCAACTAAAACCCTAAGTTGCAGGTAATGGGGTTTGGCTGATGGGAGGCAGGGGAGGAATTGGGATTCTATGTTCCAGTCCAGCCAGGACACCTTGCTAATGCATTCCAAACACACAAAATTAGAAGCAGGACCGAGGTGTACTTTAATTGAAATGTGAAATGCTGAGTCTCTAAATAATTGACTGGACATTATGGAAATATAAGCATTGATTAGTCAGCCTCTGCCCTCAAGGTGATTATAGTGAGGAGGAAGAAGATAGTGAGTGATATTATTAACCAACTTGAAATATATAGCCTAAAACTTGGCACAATGGGAAGGTGACAAATGGAGTCATGTACATAGAATTTTGTCAGACTCTTACCCTGTGGAAATATTTAGCCCCAGAGACTTGTAAATGCATTTTAACTAATAATGTGCTTTTCTGCAGAAAGATTTTTTTCAATGAACAATATTTAGTTGACCATTAAATCATTAAGTTTTCTCTTTTTTAAAGATTTTGTATTTATTTATTTTTAGACAGAGGGGAAGGGAGAGAGAAACATCAATGTGTGGTTGCCTCTCACATGCCCCATACTGGGGATCTGGCCCACAACCCAGGCATGTGCCCTGACTGGGAATTGAACGGGTGACCCTTTGCTTTGTAGGCCAGCGCTCAATCCACTGGAGCCACACCAGCTGTGGCTACATCATTCCATTGTGTAGTGTGACTAAAATCACTGATCTAGTGATTAAGTTATACTTGATAGTTCCATATGTATTATTTCTTTACAATACAATTTTATCATCACCTTTTAAAATAGTAGAACATTATTTACCTGATTTCCATTTCTGATATTCTGTTGGTATACAAAAATGCCTGCAATTTCTGAATATTGACTTTGTATCCTGGTGTTTGCCAAATTCACTCATTAGGTTGAGTAGTTTTTTGGTGGAGTCTACAGGGTTTTCTATGCACACTATCATGTCATCTGCAAACAATGACAGCTTTACTTCCTCCTTTCCAATTTGTATGCCTTTTATTTCTTCTTCTTGTTTGATTGCTATGGCTAGAACTTTCAACACTATATGGAATAGAACATACTATGGGAAAATATATTTGCCAATGATATCTCGGACAAGGGTTTGATCTCCAAAACATATAAAGAACTCACACAACTCCACACCAGGAAGACAGACAATCCAATTAAATGGGCAAAGGACCTGAACAGATACTTCTCCAAGGAGGATATCATAGGGCCCAGAGACATATGAAAGGATGCTCAGCATCACTAGCCATCAGAGAGATGCAAATTAAAACTGCAATGAGATATCACTTCATACCAGTTAGAATGGCCATGATAAACAAATCAACAAACAATAAGTGCTGGCGAGGTTGTAGAGAAAAGGGAACCCTAGTACATTGTTGGTGGGAGGGCAGGCTGGTACAGCCATTGTGGAAAACAGTATGGAATTTCCTCAGAAAAGTAAAAATGGAATTGCCTTTTGACCCAGCAATTCCACTGCTGGGATTATACCCTAAGAATCCTGAGACATTACTTCAAAAGAATGCATGCATGCCAATGTTCATAGCAGCATAATTTACAATAGCCAATTGCTGGAAGCACACTAGGTGACAGTCAGTAAATGAGTGGATCAAAAAACTGTGGTACATTTACACAATGGAATATTATGCAGCAGAAAGAAAGAAGGAGTTATTACTCTTCTGGACAGCATGGATGGAACTGGAGAGCATTATGCTAAGTAAAGTAAGCCAGGTGGTGAAAGACAAATACCATATGATCTCACCTATAAATGGAACCTAATCAACAAAATAAGCGAGCAAAATACAACCAGGGACATTAAAATAAAGAACAAACTGACAGTAACCAAAGGGGAGGGGGTTGGGAAATAACGGGGGAAGGAAGAGAAAAGGTCGTCAAGGAATACATATAAAGGACCCATGGACAAAGCCAAATGGGGGTAGGACTCAGGGTGGGAGGTGGGTGGGAGGTGTGGGTGGGTGGAGTGGGGGAAAGTTGTGGTGGGAAAATGGAGACAACCGTATTCAAACAGTAATCAATCAATCAATTAATAGTACAATATTAGAAAACAGGTTCAGATTCTTGCCCATGAAATCCCATTCGATTACTTCTTATCCTTTTCTGCATTCTGAACAGTGACGAATTTTCTCTCTAAAAATGTGTATAAACATTCATTCGAGTCCTAATATTTTCTTCTCATTATTTCTGGTAAGAAGTATGAGGTTCATATGAAGAGACCATGGAATGCTTTGTAAATATTTCTGAAATTAGTTGTCAATGTCATTACCTTACTATGGTGAACTTGTTCATGTTTAGCAGCAGACACTATAACTAAAATCCTGGAGGGACAGTTATTTTTAATTCACCTTATTCTACAGAGAGGACATTCCCAAGTTGAAGTGGCTGATTCTTACTTGGGCACTAAGCACTTCAGGCGTCACTTCTGTTCAGGGATGCTCAAGGCCAAACTTAGCTACTCTGATGTAGTATGTGCAGGACAAGAAGTTGTTGTACATGTAGCCACGCCCCTTCTCATACGAAATAGGATAAAAAGAAGAAAGAGAAAAATGGGTAGTAGAGACAATTCTAATCTCATCTTTTCCTATAAGCATTAAAGAGCTAAGCCATTAATCAAATGGGAAGGACATAGAAACTAATGCTTAAGAGCTCTTACTATTTAGCAGGCAGAATCCCAGCTATTTTACACACATTAAACTCATTATGTGCTTAAAGACACTTAGCTGGCAAAAGTCAGGGCTATAATTCCTTCATTTCAGCTCTACCTGATGGTAAAGCACATATTCTTTTTTTTATTGGTATTTTTAAAATTCTGCCTGTGATTTTCTCTTATCAAAATACAATATATACTAGGTATTGAGAAATTGGATAAAACAAGAGTTCAACAGAAAAACACAATATATCACCGATAACCCCACTGTCCAATGATACCACTGTGCATATTATAGGATATTTTATTTCCAGCCTTTTACTCTAATCATATTATATCTACAACTAATTTCTCTTTTCCATAAATAATTTTATAACATAATTTTAATAGCTAAACAAATTTCTAGCATACACATATAAGAAACCTACCTAACATTATTAGACATTTAGATTATTTCCATTTTTCAATCATGCATAATACCAAAGGAAACAGACTATATTTTTTGTAGAAATTCACAGTTATTTCTTTAGGGTAAGCACATTTCTATATTTATCCTGAGTATTCTTGGCACCAGAATTGCTATGTGAAAGAGCATTTTTTCCTTTGTTAAATATAGTGTGAAGTGTACCTCTAAAGGGGCCTTAAACATGCACACTTCCGGCCGCAGTGCAGCAGATTGCCCACTTCTCGCCACCCCTGCCAATACATGGCATGGCCCTTTTCTCATTTTGCAAGAAAGGCAGGGAAGTCTTTTATTTTAGTCATATACAAGAAACCCAGGTGGAACTTACTGAGCGTTCATTGTATTTTATACTCGAGAGCTTCTATATTAAGTTATAAATCTGACGCTTGTAGACGCACATGCTAGAGCATTGTTCTCCCCATACTGAACAATTCTAGCCTTTGTCTTTTGATGAACAACTGGAATTGCCAGTTAATAAATATAATTCACAGAGATGTCTGAAAATGGAATATTCTGCTTTGTGAGCCAGTGAAGTGTCCCATTACTGAAGAAGTTCAAGCAAAAAAATGGACAATTAGCTGACTAGGGTGCTCGTGGGTCTAGCTGATCTCTGTTGTTTCTTCTTCCCTGAAGGTTCTATGATGCTATTTTCTGTTCCTAGAGATTATTGACTCTGTATGTTTTCCTCATCGGTTACAATATTTTTATACAAAAATAGTGATTCTCTCTGACTGCTGTGCTTTGTCAGTAATCTGTCTAAAGTGGCAGCACTGGAAATTGTGCTTCAGAGCAATATCAGTATAATCAACACCAGAGTGTTTGCTCCTCTAGAAAACTAGCTGAAACCTGAGCTCCTGATAGTCTCAATTTGAAAATTATACATGCACATATATCCACGAATGTATGTCTATAATTATGATTATAGCTAAAGGTATACAAGAAACAATAGGTATGTTTTCATATGTTCAGAAAATTACTAAAATACATAAAAATATTATTCTTAGTCATTGTCTCTAAGGAGTGGAAATTGGGTAAAGGGATGGGGGGAACTTTTATTTTTCACTTAAATCCTTTAATATTGTTTGCATGTTTCAATAACTGCATGTATCATTTTAACAGTAATTTTAAGGTTTTATGAAATTAAGAAAAAACCTGGACACAAAGTTACATTCACACCAATGAAAAGCTAGTAGTAGCTATTTATAATTAAATTGTCGGCAAAAGATCTATAGGTCTCTTGATTGAGCAGCCTTAAAAGTTGGACTTTATCAACATGAGGAGGGACTTTTCTTGTTAATTTTGGTCTCAAGCTTTGGTTGCTTGGCATCAAAACAACACATCAATGTAGACAAGTGTAATGTTTTTTGCAAAACAAAAACAAAAACAGGGAAACTGTTAGAATAATAAATTACCTAGCTGTAGTAGACATATCTCACCATTTGGGATATGGTCTTAAAATCTTTTTATGAGTATAATGAGGTAGGTATTACTATAGCAACAATTTTACCCTCTCACCAAATTTATGGTATGTTGGAAACTTAAATCCTAATTTAAAATATAGAGAAAAAGTAAAATTCCATAATTTTAATTACAGACAATCCTAATCATTTTTGTTTATATAAAAAGAAACCATAGCATCCATAATTTTTTTTTAAACTTAAAGATTATTCAAGAAAAGCAATGTGATGCTGATAGTGGAGGGGGAGATTCATGTGAATGTGGTGTGGCCCCTAGAACTTAGAAAATCTGAAATCAATCCTAAAACATCAGAGGATTGAGAACTCACCCCCAAAGACATCCGGTATGCCTGACTCTAACTGATGGGGTTAACATTTTGAAGAATAAGGTGTGTCAGTTAGAATATAGGCTTAATGGCAAAGGACATGCTGGCAGACCCAACCGAGACAGTTATCTTGGCAGCTGCCCTGATGCTGCCGAAAGAAGCGCTGGGTTCAGTGGTGCCAGGACACAATAACTCTAGCGTGCTCTCGCCCTGATTTCTGGCTTTGCCAACTTTTGGCTTTCCATGACATGGGCCTTCAGAGAGAAGGCTTATTAGTAATATAGTTGTCGTTTTATATATCACTTTCTGGTAATAATCATGTTGAAGGCTATTATTTCTTCAATTGAAGAGTCAAAAGTTCTCATTATGTGTGATCTCTCAGAACAGAGCCTGTTTTTTCATTCCAAAGTCTGAACACATCTAAAACTGTTTGCGTCATGAGGACTGAAGTCACACTAAATTCTTGAGCGGCCATTCTGCCTTCTCCATGTGGCGTGGGTCACCTTGTACCATGTTAGCCTTTGGATCCAGCTTTTAGAGGTTTTATTAACATTGTTATCATGTGGAAAAACTCAACAAAAAGGTTATGAGCAAAAGGTATATGAAAAAGGAGAGGCATGTTTTAATGTGAAGACTTAGTTATTATTTCTTTAATGGAAGAATGAAATATTTGAAGTCAGAAATCTATAGATGGGATTTACTTTCTAAAAACTATTAAATGTTTGTATAATAACCTATAATAAAAAGTGAAGTAATCACCTTTTATTTTAATTAGTAACCCATTGAAGTTTATATAAGACAAGTGACAAAATAAGATAAAAATTAACTAGATAAACATTTCTTAAGCTCTTTCAGCAATCTGTTTATATTATCTAACACCCCGAAGTACATACGTCAGAAGTGGGTGAGGGGTGAGAACAAAATGACATACTATATGAAAACTGTTCACAATAGTAACTGGCATTTTGTTATCATCCAATAAATGTCAGATAATATAATAAAATGTATTATGTAAAACAAAGAAATTGAAATCTTAACACATCAAAAATACATACATGTATATATCTATATCCATATCTACACATATATCTTTCCATCTATCTATTTACAGGCAAAGACATAGAAAAAGACCAGAGAGGATTCACACCAAACTATCACCAGTGGTTTCCTTTGGGGTCCAGAGTAATGCGGGGGAGATACAGTATTGGGACTAGGTGAAGGGGAACTTTCGTTTTTCTTTTCGCAATAGTCTATATTTCTGGAAGTCTTATAATGAAAAAAATTACCTTTAATTTTTAAAAAGGAAATAATTTTTTAAAGATCCATTGGTAGATGTGTGTAAAAATGTTCATTCACAATAAATGAGCACATTTCATGATACTTAGATATAGTATGATTTCAGAGTAATTTGGACCTACCACATAGCCAGGCTCACGGTGGTTCTTGTTGGGATAAATGGCTGAGAAACCACTTACAGTGATTTAGTCAAGGTACTTAACTCCTGTAACTCCAGTTTCCTCATCTATAAAACGAGTATAATTATAGCTACATATAAACATTCAGCACCATATGTAGCCCCTTTTTAGAAAGACAGATTATTAGGTTTTATTTTGAAGACTCAGACTCAGAGATTTTTGGAATACCAGTTTGAACATATAATCTTTTTATCTTGTAAATTCTATAAACACGGTTTACATTGAGCACAATTTGGACCAGCATTTTAAGCACACATCTGGGAAGTCATGCCATGTGTCAGCATTCCCGGTTCCTATTCTTTCTGTGAGTGTTTTAAGAGTCAAGCTTTATCCTGAACAGAGTCTCTTAGGGAACTAAAATGTTACCAATGGTAAGCTTTAAAACTCTTAAGTCATGAGTGCATTTTAGCTCTACTACAAAACTCTGAGCTTTGAACTGGTCAGGGCTGAGAATTCATCACTAGCAGCTCTTGTAAAGCCAAACTATTTATGAAAGTCTTGGTGTTAGTGGCAAAAAAGAAAGGGCACAATTGCTGGGAACCAGGTGACTTTTGAATATGTTCATCCAAACCTTAAGTGTTCCTGAGACAGACACTTGTCTTTAGTTCTTACTCCTCCTGGGAGAGCTTATAGTTAACAAACATACAGTTTAAATTATTTAATATTTTGAAATTCTGGAAGAAGAGCGGAGATACACATTTAATCCTGGGTGTCCACCCGAGCACGGTGGCACTCTCATGCATGAAATGTAATACCACATTCATAGTTAAAAGCTCAGATTCTGACCTCAGTCTAGCTCATCACCTTACTATCTTAAACATTAACAATAAACCTCAATACTTTATCTACAAGATAGTTGTGAATATTATGTTTAGTTAACTCTACAGTTTCAATGAGATAAAACAATAAAATAAAACATATAAAATGTTTAACACAGTGCCTTGCACATGGAAAGATCTCATTATAAGTAACCAACCAGTAATGAGTACAGGTCTCAATTCCTTAAATTGCCTGGGTGACTAGAAATTAGGTTCTTTAATCTATGCTATTATACTCTGCTTGCCCGGAAGCTGGGGAAAGGCTCAACATATTTTTTTGCTTTTTGTACATAAATATGGTCTCTATAGAAGATCAAATAACATGGTAGGTGCTATGATAATCAGTTTGATAGAAGAGGTGCCTATACTTCGATCAGTTGCAAACCACATTACCCATATAGGTCCACTTGTATAAGATCAACAGAACAGCCAAGTGATTGACCTAATAACTATTAGCTGCCATCATCCTCACTGTTGAATGCCTATGTAATAGCTGGTTTTCTTATATCATTTCATTGAATTCTTACAGTGCCTTAATAGAGATGCCTTTATCCCTGTGTGAACAAGAAAGTTGAGTTCCAGAATGGCTATAGAACTTGCTCAATTCTACATGCCAGTGAGTGAAAGTGCCCAGACTAGAATGAGGGACCCTGAGAGCTGGACAGGCCCTGCCCCCAGGGAAGAAGGACTAAAAGTCTCCGCAGGGATAGGGTGTTGTTGTGACTTGACAGCCTGCTGAGCCCTGTTAGTTTGTGCCCTGACTTGCTCTGGATGTGACTGGAATCCCAGCTTGTCTGATTCCAAAGCCTGGGAAATTTCCACCAAACCGGAGGTCCACCATTGGAGTAGTGAATAAACATCCTTCAAAGAAGAACAGAATAAATGTCCTTTAAAGAAACAAAAAATCACAAATTCTCAGGGACCCCAAAAACTGCAGACATAAATCCCAGTTTCAGAAGTAGTATCTTAAAAACTAAAGTGTTAGTATGTGAAAGTCTTTTAATGGTGACTCATCATTATAAAATAGAAGGTAAAATGTGTTTTTTATGTTATCACTGAAGAGAACATAATCAATGTTAAAATATGAATAAAACATAGTCTCTCAAGGTCAGGGCAGTTTATTTATATAACTTGAAATAAAAATGGAAGTTAATTTTTTTTGTCAGAATATGTTCCTCATGTGGGTACCAGTCATTCAACATACATTCCTAGGGACAGGGCAGGGCTCATCAGTTTTTGAAATGCCACTGTTTTCAAGTTATGTATAAATCCTCTAAATTCTGTGCATGTAACGTTACTATCTTTTTCTGCACTGCTCTCAATTTTGAGCCACTGTATAAGGAAACATGTTTCAACGAGATTTATTCATTAGATTAAGGAAGTATAATAACACTCTATGCACAAAATGACAGAAGAAACTACTGTTATGAATCAGATTTCCTCATCTCCTTTATGTCTTTATCCCTAATATTAATCAAGCCTTTAATTTGCATAGTTATTAGCACTTTTAGTTCCTTGTACAAGGCATATCTGCCGTGAGAAATTTCCTGAGCTTCATCTGTTAGTCTCAACACTCATGTCTGGTCTCCACTGTGGCATCACCACACCTGCTGACGTATTGGTTTGTAATCTTTCTCTGGCCAAATTGCATTACCATTTTATCTTTCCAGCTATCTTGTGAACTCACCAAGGAGGGTGACTTCTATTTTACAGCTTCTCAATTATATACCTAAGGGTTTTCCTTAAGTTTATGTCCAAGTTAAAAATAACTAAATCTCATAGCCTACTTTGAAGTGTATCTGAAGCAACTGTGAAGTTCATTTAATGAAATTATCTATTTGTGAGGGAATACAAAATTATTTTCTTTTTATTATAAAATAAGTAAGCTATCTAACATGGGCAAACATATAAAAAAGGCCAGTAAAGGAAGGTACTGATAAAAGTTTGATTTATGTTTCAGTATCACTTGATGTGTTTGAATTTATGTGGTTTTGTGTCTAGTACTGGGTATTGCCTATAAACTTTATTAAACCAAGAGCTGGTGCACTGGGTGAGGTATTTGAACGCTTTTATAGTAGTAAAACATAAGTAATTAGTCTGAGATTGTTTATACCTCAGTAGTAGTTGCTATGTAAGTAATTGCCAAAAATATGGAAATCAGGATACAATGTTTTCAAATTAATTTTTATAATGACACTGCATTAATCATCCTAGCACAATGAAGAATTGACTAAAATCCAGAATATGGCATCAATGGGTAATACGTACTTCATTAAAAACTATACTTTGATTTTGTAAATGGTAATTTACAGGCAAATGTGGAAGACTGCATTAAACTCCTTCTAGTTCCAGGTTCCAATTCTTTAGTGATTGCCTTTATAAACTTATGTATTTCTAATTTCTTCCAGAGTAAATTAATGAAAATCATTTTCAGTCTCGACTAGAGGTATGACCTGGACATATTGAGATAGCTGTAAAACCCTTTGAACATATTGTAAAAGTACAATATAAAATTTATCACTAGGAAGTAGAACGCAGGTTTTGACAGAGATTATTGATATTATTGGAAAAATATTTTGGATATTATAAGATATTCTAAAACTTAGAGTAATACTATTTGATAAGTAATTCTTAAAGTCTTACTCTTAAAATTTTGCAAAAGTCTTTGTGTAGACCATGGAATGAAAACTTCAACAAGACAGAACCTTTGATGACTGACTTCTTAAAGTATGCATTTTGTTTTATATACCCAAGGCCTTGAGGCATGCCTGGTACATAGGAGGCACTCAGTAAATACTTGTTTTTAGTGAATGAATGCCTATCTGAAACAACCCCTGACACGCATCCTGGGAGATTCGTTTTATTGGTCTCTTAGTACTTTAGGGGGCAATGAGATATCACAGATTTATAAAACTAGATTTACTTTGAAGGGAAATCACTGGGATACATACGGGATTGGGTAAAAGTCACAGTGCATGGATTCAGATAATATGATATTGTGATTCTGTTCACTAATTAGCTGTGTGACCGACCACATTTGTAAAACGTCAAAGAAAATAATTCCTCTTCCCCAGTATTGCCCTAGGCTCCAATGATATGACAGATACTAAAACTCTCTGTGAACTGAGAAGTAGCAAACAAATATCATTGGGCAAACTTTGTACAAGAGGTCTGAAATCTACTTCCAATTACACTATATACTTCCTATGTGTACTTCTTTATTTGCTTATTGTATTGTCAAATTCCCATATCTCTAAATTCAAAATAAAGGCACTTTACACATTGGGACAGTTTGCTTTTTCCCCAAAGCATCCTGCTGGTTACCTTTAATTAGCCTATTGTACCAGCTATAATCCTGAAAATTTTCTTTCCCAACATTTTCCTTCCTACAGCTTTTATTAATAAGAGTTTTGACATTAAGAAATTTGACCTCAAAAAGTTTCTCTCCACTTCTTCAATTTCTTTCCATTTTTTTCCATTATATGTGCATTTTACAGACCTCTAAGTGCATGGATTATAACATTGACAGACAAGAGTTAAAGAAATTATTCATAAAAGCATGAAAGGAGATGAGAGAGACAATGATAAAGTCATGTGTACATAAAAATCCGTAAGTGTTGAGACTACTTTTTCAAGTCTATGTTGTATTGTGTCAATGGTATATGCATCCATTCTAACAGAAAAAGAAAGAAGGCTGATTTCTGAAGTATCTAGAAAGCCATGTGAATGGTTAAGGTGTTTCTTAGGAAGGAGACCTGAGGGCAGGACCAAAGCCTGGTAGCTCTAGGCTATCCACAAGAAAAATCTTTGAACAACTCAAAATAATGAGTATGAAATATGGGGTCATGCATAATACCACTAAGGTTAACCCAATGCTCATGATAGAGGGTAGACAAGAACATAAAATCAGGATTAAGAGGTCCCAGCTCAACTTTTTTACATGGAGACATTAGTGGGAGATAAGAAGAACTGCATTTGTGTGGTGTTTATAACAAAACTGCCAAGTCTACATCAAAACAAATCTGTTGCTTTGCAGTTATATTGAAGCTGGGGTTTTCAGCCCCCACAGAGTTATGTTAAGATGAGGAGAAATTCTCTCATTGGCAAGTGAATATCCCTGTTTTCAGTCCTTTTCTCTAAAGTCTCATAGCCAATGTTACCATTTGCTCAATGGAGATCTTTACTGCCGTACAAAGTTGAACATGAAACATCTGTTCTGGCATGAATTTCCTAAGTGCATAGATACTGATGCTTCACATAGAAAATATAATGAATAGTCGATTTGGTACTCTGCCTCTGCTGTTACTATTTCTATTTCCTTTTTAAAATGTATTTATTAATATACCATAATCATTATACATAGCAAGATCTGGTTTGGGGAAGTAGATTTATACTAACTCTTTGAGACATTTTCATGTAGAAAAATAGATATATCTAGAAAGTGCTGAAGAGGAACAGAATACGTGACCCCTATATATGCCACTTTGGAATGTAGATTATTTTGACCTGAAGACAATCAAGATCCGGCAGGCTTGAGAAAAATTTTTACTTCTCTCTTAAGTCCCCAAAAGAGTTTAGACAGGAGGCCTGGTTCAGAGGTAGCTATTACAGAGATAACTTTTATCTGAATGACATTTCTGCATAAGGCAGGCAAACATGTACTTAGAAAACACCTGCTCTTCTTACTGTCCTTTGAATTACCTCTTTCCCCTTTGAAGCCCTCAGCCCCTATTCTATTACTTTTCTTTCTTTCTTTTTCTAATTTAATCTTTATTGCATTTTTTTCCATTACACATTGGACCCTTAGACCTCCCGCCCCCCATCAATGACCACACTGTTGTCCTTGTCCATGAACCCTTCCCCATTGCTTTTCTCAGGATGGCAAATAAGCCTCAATTGCCTAAATTGCCCATGTGTCTCACATTCTGATGAGGCTACCATACGTATGAAATTAAATTTGCTTTTCTCCTGTTAATGTCTTATGTAGATGTAATTGTTAGGCCAGCCAAAGAACCAAGAAGAGCAGAAGAAAATTTTCTTCTTCAGTAGTGTCTTTAGTTGATAATAACCAGATTTTTTTAACCCTACAGAGTTCTAGAACACATCTGAGTTGATATACTACAAATAAACGGCAAATGAGTGCAAGAAATTTGAGAGCCCTAAATAAACAGGTGCCTTGACTTTTTCATGCTGTATTTTTATCAGCCAGTTAATTACCAGGTATAATAAATGCCTAATAAAGCTTATTGAATAACTAATATATGTAACCTATGTATCTGGCCAGTGAAATATACAAAATCATTTGCATTACATTGATGTATGAATATATACACACACAGATATTTGCATGCACACATTTATATATATTTTTAAACATCTGGGCATTCCAAGTAGGAAGAAAACAAATACTTGAGACATAAAAATGATAGACTGACTTCAGAGATCTTGAGAGAGGTTTTTAGAGTAATATCCTAGCAGGAGTATCCAACCTTGTGGCCCTCTCTGGGCCACATTGGAAGAAGAGTTGTCTTGGGCCACACATTAAATACATAAACACTAAATTAAAACTGATGAGCAACAACAAAAAAAAAGGTTTTAAGTAAACACGATTTTGTGTAGGGCGCATTCATAGCCATTCTGGGCTACATGCGGCTGGCCTGTGGGTTGGACACCCCTGCTAGGGCTTTCATGTGGATAGTGTGGTGAAAATTCTTAATATAGGACATGATCTTGAAGACTGGCTTTTTACACTAATATATTTGCCAATTACTTTATGCTGTGGAATTTATTCCCTCCTGAGTGTTCCAACTACAGAGAGGATGGAAACACCTTGTTACTATTTTTTTAATGCAAAGCTCCAGTAGACAGCAACATTTATGTAGAAAATCCTTTTCACCATGCTTTGAGAGGGTCCTTATTTCAACTCCCCTCCTCTCCTAGCTAGTAGAAAATGCTGTGTATTTGTAGTCATTTTCTTCAAAAGATTTAGATAGGAATCATTCCCTCCCACCAGTTTTGTACAAATCAACTGAAGTCCGCAGAGAAGTGACTTGCATAAGAGCTTATGGCAAGTAAGTATCTTTATGTAAGCACACCCAGAGTATGTAATATTCTCCGACCCTTTATGAATTCCATCCTCCCCTTCTTAGGCTAACATTTGCAAACAGCACAGAAAACAATTGCAGAATGAGGGTTGAGTAGGAAGCGTAGGGAGTGGTAATTAGCAAATCCCCGGGCCTGGGGAATCACCTGCTCTCTTGGATCAAAACGGCATAACAAGCTATTCATAAGAACATCAAGGAAGAGTGGGTCATTGTTTTTCCAGAACCAGCTGTAGAGAATCAGCTCAACAGTGGCCTTGGAACAGCTGCTGCACCAAAGGGCGGAGGCCATAGAGGTGGAAGAAAAAGTGAGCAAGGCAGGCTGCAGGCACTCCCGCCACCTCTGGGCAAACCAGGAAGTATTTTGCATTAAGTGCAAGGCTTGAGCAACCTTTTCAACTGAAAGTGTGAACGGCTCATAGCAGCTACCAGATGTGTGTAGAAACTGCAAATCCTCCGGGGACTGGTGCCCAGGAGGCTGCTGGCTAGCTGCTAAGTCGTCAGAGCCTGGGAGCCCCCAGTCTGCGCTATCAGAAAGTACACAGAACAGAGCAAGCTCTGCTATCTTAGCGAACCGTGACCTGAATGGACTTTGTCCGGGGTAAACAAGACTCTCCGCTTCCTCCAGGGTTGCACTCCCTATGCGCTCCTCTACCCCTCATTTCCCACGCTCAGGGCACCTTCACCCGGCAGCCGTAACCACCCTGTCTCCCAGGCCCCATCATCCGATGGCTGCAGCAAAACCCGGGCTAGCACTCCCACCGCTGGCGCACGTCACTCACCATCTCTTTCCTGAGGAGGTGAAGCTTGGTTTCCAGCCTCTCCAGGGAGCTGGAGTGGCTACGTCTTCGTGGGGAGCTCGAGGTTGGGGAAGATGAGGAGGAGGACGACAAGGAGGGAGGGAAACTGCAGCAGCTGCTGCTACTACTGCAGCCACCGCCACTGCCCCTGCTCCCCCCACAGGGGTCCCTGTCTTTTTCCTGGGGAACCAGCTCCTCCCCACGGAGCGAGCGTACTAGGCTCTCCGGTACTTTGCGTCCCAGCTTCAGCTCGATGTCTCTGAGGTCTGGCAGCGCCCCGTCTTCCATGACTTTTCAAGAACGATGATAATAGTAGTACAATGTTGTGGACGAGAGGCAGCAGCGGCCTTCAACTCAGCCGTGAGACCAACAGACCCCTCCTGCTGCCCGAGTCTCTATCCTCGGCTGATCTAGTGCGCCTTCTGCTCCATAGCCGCCTTGGCTGTATCAGCCCTGCAGTCTGCACAGGACTCGGCAGGTCCCAGCCGCCGTTCCCTGGTCGCCGTAACTCCTCTGACTCTTACCAAGGTTATAGAGACCAATTCATCCTCTTCCTTTTTGGTCACTGCACTGCAAAGTTGAGTTAATTGCTATTGCAGAGAGGGAGAACATGCAAGTACCACAGACCAAAAGAAAATAGAGGGAAATGAAGTCTGTTTTAGCTTTATGGGGGGAAAAATCACATTATAAAACTGTCCGTCACATCCCCGCGTCATTCACTGACTGCCCATCTGGTACCAAGCGACACGATAATGATGTGGCCATACTCCAGCGTCGTTTCATTTTCCAGCCATAAATCTCCAAGCTTTTGAAGTATCGTTAGAAATAATCTCTGCTCTGGGATGGAGGAGGATGGTCGGGTGCATGGACGCACAAAAAGGAGATAGTTTAGCGGGAGCTTAATGGCTTTCTCCATGCAGCAGAAATACCCTTCTTGCCATTTAGGCTGTTTGATCCCAGTCGTTGTGTTCTGGCGAGTCTCGGAAACTTTAAACTCCGCTGGCAGGTGGACCAAACCAGGGCCAACCCCTGTACCGTATATCATAGGCAAGAAGCGCAGCAAATTTCCCCACCCCCTGCTGCTAGTGGTAGTTTCAGAGTCCTATTTTAGTTGGGAGTTCCTAATACATGTATTAGATTTTCAGTTTTCCTGGAGGAATTGCCTGGCACCTACAACAATGAACAAATATTAGAAAGAGATAAATTAGTTCAAATGTAGTGTCATTCCTCACCCCACCTCCCATATTCCTAAGACAAAAATCTAGCTTTAGAATCCTTTCCTTATAATTTTATACTAATAAAAAGTGACTAGCAAGAATGTACAACCAAAATTAATGGTTTTACCAAGTGTAACACTGTGTTATTACAAGCAGAAGTGAAGAATTAAATGGCCAGAATAATATGTGACTATGGATGAAAGCAATGGATTTTAAAATGGGGAACTGGTTGAGATATTTTACTTTATTTTTGGAGGGAAAATATTGAGTGTAAGCAGTTAAAAAGCTCTCTTTGATAATTTATCTATATTTTTCAACCAGTTAAAAGCATGTAATCTATCAATGTGAGATACTACTTCTACCAAGTCAGTTATTATGAGCTATAATGGATTATAGGTTTGATTCAACAATGAATTTGTGCTAATAATCTTTAAGTAGAGGATACTATTTTCTACAGAGTAAACCCTAATTTGGGGGTTCCATTGGAATATTTTGAAATATGTCCTCTCTGTTTCTGGGACAAATAAGTATTTGTGTTCTTGGTCCTTCCAACCCTCCAGTCCCAGAGACATCACTTAGGTTTTGTAAACATTTGTATGTTCATAGGTAGACACATCTCAAAAGTTTGTTTTTAGCATAACCTCATCTGAGGAGTCTAAGGATAGAAAATACGCCTTCTGGATGAAATATCTCATGTCAGGGAGAAAGTTGAAGTTTTCTTGTCAACATATCAAATACTTGTATGTTTTTTCTCACTCAAAAAAGAAAGAAAATTGTTGTAAATTAAGTGGCCCATTTTAAAGTTGGAACTATCATTTATGGAATCAAAGAGAGCAAGACTAAGTCTCAACTAACTGATAAAACTATATGCTTTTTACTTGGAAAACCACAGCTCAGTGGGTAAGAATTGCACTGTGGCGTGTAATTATAGAAGGTTTGCATCTCAGTCAAGAAGGACTTTTTTTGTTTGTTTTTTAATTATAAAACCCTCACAAATTTCAGTATAGAGTTGGCTGGGAAGAGTAGCTTACGAATGCAATATGTACCTTGAACTTCAGCAAATAAAACCTTTATTTTCAAATTATGATCAATCTCATCTACAAAAAAGGAATATATCCTTTACTGTGAGTCACAGATGGTGAAATTAGTATTTGATACTGATGATAACTCAAAATATAAAACTATTTTTTTTGCTTTTTAAATGTCTGCAAACTTCTCCAAAATTAAAAATATGATCTATATTGAAAGTAATACTTTGTGCCAGTGCAATATAAAACAAATGTTCAGACTTTTAAAATTTCTCAACTTAATGCTTTATGACATTTTAGTTTAAAATGGAGAAATTTTGAGTGCTGAAATGCTAATTTCCAAAACACATTGAAATCACAAAACTTTTATCAGGCCTCTAATAGATTGTGTTAACTCTGTTATTACCGCTTTATGTGGTCTGATCTCAGGACATTCCTTATCCAAAATGTTAAAAAATAAGGAACTTTTTACTTTTTACCTTCAGGTCTTGAGAGTAGTTTTTGTTTCCTTTTAAAATTCTTCTATGATTTTAAAAAATGTATGAGAGTTTTAACCCATTGCTGTTAGCCTGATATGTTAATTACACACATCTTGATTTGGGGCATTAGTTGACAACAACTTGGCCCAGGATGGGGAATTAGGATAGGAGGGAGAGAGGTCATCCAGGAGATGAAGAGTGTGCAGGGAGAGAACTGAGAAAGAAATGAGGAAAAACTCCTCCCAGCAACCATTTTCTATTTTGCTGGACCCTCAGTCTTAGAAGTGTTCCCTTCCTGCTTTAGTCTCTTTGTCCATCTTCAACCACCACTTATTTCTTTAATTAAGAGCATCTGCCAGCAACAACTTAAGCTCAGGGTATTTCTCCAAGGCTGATATATTGAAAAAATAAAATTATGAAAGTAGTTATATTTGTGTTTGTGGTACACATATACTTTTAGACCCAGACTACTTTACATATGCTTCCTTTTCTGACCGCCTAATGTATAAACTGGGTTTGTCTTTTTATTTTTCCTATTTAGACTAAGGAATCTAGGAATGGGTATTAAACTATGGAGAACTTTAAGAAACTGTGTTTCTTCCCCAGTTGCATTGTGTTTATAGAGAAGGAAAGGGAGATTCTTATTTATCATTTATTAAAAAAAAATACCTATGGCTAATTTAATAAGAACATTGTTGGACTCAGATGACAGGTTTTAAAAGAATATCTGAGTCCCCAAAACAGAGTGATGTGGCTCATATTCCACACATTCCACACTTAAAACACTTCCGGCTGCGAGACTTAGAGCAAAGGTAGACGTGGCAGGACTTCGTGTAACGTGAGTAGTGCCACTCCTGAATCTGCTGGCATTGTGGTTGAAAGAAAAAAGACCTGCCACCTTCTCTCAGCCACAGATCGAAAGTTTGCAGAATTTCCAGCTCTTGCTGGCACCAGGTTCAAGGTCTAGGGCACATTCTCTAACCTGAGACTCCACTGCCCACAGTGCAGGACAATATCAGGCAGTTTATAGCCTCAAATACTGTTAAGAATTTTGAGAGGGAACTATTAATGGGTATCAGCTTTTTTAGATCTTTGTTTTACATGTGTAGAGGTGCTGTTTTCTCTAAACATTTTTGTTTAGCTGATGACATATTTAACAAGGAAGATGTCATAGCAAAACTAAAGATCCTATCCATACATTGTAGAATTATATGAGTCTATCTGCTAAAACTACAAAGATTTCACCCTGACTATTTATAAACTGATTTCATTTGCCTATAATTTAGTAGCTGGGTCCGTTTTACAGCATAAAATCACCTAGTTTATTACCAACTTGAATAACTTGTAGATGTGTATGACATACATTATCACTACATCTATCTCTATCTATCTATCTATCTATCTATCTATCTATCTATCTATCTATCTATCTATTATCTATCAGAAGTGTCTCTCTTTAAGGAGCACAGATCCTTTAAACACTACTCTGATTGGAATCTAATTAATATTTATTATCAGAGCTCCCTGGGAGATTTCGTAGACAATACCAAAAGTAGGTCACCAACATCTAAGTCAGCCTTATCCCCTTTTCACAATCCCTGTCAAATCTCTCTGCCTTCATTATTTAATAGAATCCTTTATTTGTTTTTACCTGTTTCGCTGAGCTCTGAAGTCCTGCTGAAATGTGCAAAGCAGGGCCCCGAAAAGAGATCTCTTCAATGAAGCTAACCTGGGTTTGTTCTTCTATAGCCATTCCAGTTTGGCTTATAGAATAGGCTTATGGCATGTATTTCGTGTATTTCAAAGGCATGTTTATAACTCTCTCTCTGAAAATACAAAATATAACTGTTTTATAGCTTTTGACAATTTTCATGGTGTAAATATCCCACCATGGTTGATCTCAAGTTATGGAGGCAGACTTGAAGGCTTAAAGCCACAGGGAAGAAATAGATAACAGGCTTATTCCTAATCAGGAAAAATGTATTAAAAATGACAGGCTAGTTTGCCCTTTATTCATAATCACCTATGATTAGATAATAACAGCTATAGGCTTTCTTTTTAGAAAAGTATGCTTTTATAAGCTAGAAAACTTTGATCACAGAAACATTCTTATTCTGCAATCCAGTGGCATAGTCATGGACATAATTCATGTAACCCACCTTGATGTCTTTTACCAAACACCTTGACTATTTCTAAGATTGAATATGAGGTGAGGTCTAACAACGGATAGTATAAACATGAAAATAAACACAAAAGACCCAAAGAAATATCCTATTTCCATGTCCTAGCTTAAAGAGAGTTTTATGAATTTGATTTGAAAAACACTTGACACATTTAATTTGAAATACTGATTTTATACAATGTGGAAGCTAAACATTCATTATTGAACAGGACACCCAGTGAGGGTGGAGAAAAACAGTCGTGAACACTCATAGAGAGGATGGTGTCTAAGAAGTTGAGAGAGACCTATGATCTTCCACAAAGGTTTTGTCCTGTAAATGTGGCACATGCCACAGAATTCCCACTTGAATGTCATGGTGTCATGCTCAATGCCCAATTCTGGCAATGTCTTATGAATAGCTCAGTTCTTCTCCATAGTTCAGCTACTAGATTCTCATTATCCTTGGTGTTACAGTTACGAGAGAAAAAGTAGAAGTGCCTTTCAGTAGTCTCAAAAATAAGAAAATAAGGAATAAAAGTTTGTATGCAGGCTTTTAATTTTAAAAACATCACAAAGATTCTATGTAAAGACACATGAATAAGTTAGCATCATTTGGGAGTTAAAATTCAAGAACTCCCCATATTAGAATTTCAGATCTTAGTTTTATGAGTTAAGATCATTACAGTTGAAAGTTGGCCTTTTTAAGCTATTAAATAAATAGCCTTGCCATATGGGGCAGTGAGGAGAGAGGGAGAGAGAGAGAAAAGGAGGGAGGGAGGGAGAAAGAAGAGAGAAAAGGGAAGAGAGGGAGAGCATATGGATGCTATTTTCTTTCAGAAGTAGGTATGAGTCAATGCAAATACTTTTGTGACCATAATGAGACATTTTGAGTGTATGCACCATATATAAAAGATAAATATTATAATTATGTCCTCAAAATATTAAGGCACATAGTTACTGGTTATTTTACCCATTTGATGAATCAGTGAGAAGATTTTTTGAAGTAGAAAACACTTTTAAATCGGAGCAGCACAAATTACAATGATAAACTAAAGTGGGGGAAACTGAAAAAGTGCTGGCTACAGGCAGAGCTGTTACATATCAAACATTATTTTTTGATAGACTCTTTGCATGTTTTGTATCATTTAATCCTCACAATAAGCCAGAGAAACAAATTAAATTAACCCTGCTCCCCTAAGATTAATTTGAAGCTCCAGGAGGTAAAACTACTTGCCCAGTGTTCACTGGCCTCCTTCAGTAGGGAAACTGGGATTTGTCTCCAGTTACAGTTTACTCTCAGACTCATGTTGTTTCCATTTCTTGTCAATGGGCATTAATTAGCTCTCCTTCAGAACTGTTAAGGGGTTCTACTGCTGAACATGTATTTTTAAGAAGCTAGCATGAGATCACTGCTTGTGATGTTCGGGGGGAATTCATATTCTAAGGGAGGCAGTGATAAAAATTGAAATAGATTTAAAAATAAGTGCATTCACAGAGGATCTATTTATAATGAATTACTTAGGGACATTAGGGTACTCTGCAAGGCTGTTCCCATGCTCCACCTTTGCTTCCCTACGAATTATCACTTCCTCCTCTAGCACAGGGCCAGTATTTGAGACTATACTTACCACTTGGTGGAACCCAGATCTGTATAGACGTGGGAATTAAGTTTTTGGTTTACAAAGTGATGGCCCTAAAAGAAATGAAAGAGTTGTGGGAGAAAACCAGTCATGAACAAGTGGTGTATGAAAGCTTGTGCAATAATCAGGGCTAGACAGAAGGGTGTAAGACATTTTGCCCAGGGAAATTTCTCCTTACCAGTCTGATGTGGCAAGTGCCAATGGCGTGGCAAAGTCACCCTGCCACTGCAGAAGATAAAAGGGAGTAAGAGTGCAATTGCTTTACCTCTGTCTTGTTCATCTTCCTATACTCAATCCATGTGTTAATTTTGTGATAGCTCATGCTCAATTCCATAGTAACCTTCGGTTTATAATCTTAGGCTCTACTTCGGTAGGTCAAACACTGCAATGTTTGTTTTCAGAACACTGCTAAAGTCTATTTAAACTTCATTATGCTCTACCAGAACCACCTCATATTTGGATTGAGTTTGTGGGTCAATGCTGATTCTTAGGTGGTGAATTAAAATGATGAGATTGTAAATATCTGTGGTGCCTGCCATAGCGCAAGCTATGGTCTCAGAAGGAAACAGAGAGAGGGAGGGAGGAAAGGAGGAAAGAGGACCAGTGTGGGAGAGAGAGTGACAGAGCTCTCCTGACAGGTAAAAACCTAACAGTTCCATGCAGACAGGCACAGTTGCTGTTGCTACAATAGCAACCGATCTCATTTGACAGCTATATAGAAATTTGGAGCAGGAATACCACTCATTCTCATTCTCTCTCTCAGTTTTTTGCTAGAGATAATTTAGGGGAGTAATGGGATTCTGAAAAGACAGTTTTGATTACTTGTAAGTAGGTTGTTACAACTCCTTTGCAAAGAAAAAAAGACAGAAAGCAAAGCATTTATTTATTTTCTTATTTCCTTATCAACTTACCTAAAATGTAAAAAGTCCCTGAGTTGTGACTATATCTGGTGTGAATTTAATATAATGCTGGCGAACATGTAAATTGGAAACATTTTTAAAGGATCAATGATCAAATTTTAAGATCAGCAGAGCATAAGATTCAGCAGTTTATTTTCCAGGATTTTATCTCTAAAAAGGTAATCAGCAATATGTAGAGAGATTTATTTATAAACATGTTCAATACAAATCCAAAAGAAAAACAACCAAGCAAGCAAGAGTAGCTATATAAATGTATGGCAATAAGGAATTAGTTAAATAAAGTATGTATAGCCCTAGCTTGGACAACTCTGCAACCAATGAAAAGAAAGTCATAGAAAAATACTTAAGAGCATGGGAAATTATTGATGTTGTTATTATTTTTTTACAAAGGCTAAAATAATGCTGGTGTCAGCAACATGTTCAAATATACACACATATACACGCATATTCATATACATATTCATGGAGGTATATAATACTTAAATTCATATGAAATATATATACACATATATTTTATACATATGTATATACAAAAGTGAAGAAGCTATCACTTTGATTCTGGTGAGATTATGGGAGGGTTTAATTTAATCTTGTGATTTTCTCTTTTTATTCACTTTAATCATAAAAAGAACTCAGAACATTGCTTTGAAAATTTTTTTTAGTGCTTTCCATTTTATTCTTAAATGTTTATATATACCTTTTATAGCAGGTGGGTTTTCTTTAACTTTAAATAAATTTAGTGGAATATATTTGAAGGGGAATCCTGGTATTTCAATAAATGCAAATATAATTTACCTAATAACTCTGTATCTTAAGTATCAGGAATTTTCTAAATAGCCTTTATTAATGCAACTATTTAAACCCCGATGTTGTACAGTTCCAGTAATATTATTGTTCTTTAGCAACCTCATGGCAAATTTGTGTTCTGCCTCTCCCACACTGAAGGTGGCTGCCTACTCTGACACAGTATATGATTTTGGAATAACTCCTTCAAGTAGGGAGCAGAGGGTAACTCTAGAAACTGAGCAGGATTACCACCTGATACAATATGGAATAAAATAGGCAAAGGCAGACTACATGTAACATAAAACAATGAGTTCTCTATACTTTTAATAAATGATCCAGCAAGATTATCTTCCCCACAGCACTACCACTGAACTTTTTCTTTTTAAAAATATACTTTTCAATTTTAAGTAACTAGAAAGGAATTAAATCCATGAATGTTCAGGAACCTTTTAGCCTTATTTGTGTTATGCCATGCTGGGTAATAAACAGTTGGATAGGAGGGACTGAGATACAAGGCAGTATTATAGAAAAGGATCAAAGCCCAAACTAGAGGGTAGGGAGAGTTATATGAGTCCCTGGGTGTGTGTACCTATGGCTGTGTGGGAGCTGGAGCGGGTTGAGATGAGTCATCAACTGTAACAGCAGGTACTACACAGCTTTTCTTCTGGCCAGCCCTGAATGTACGTGTCTTACACATTAAAAGTTTGCACAAGTCTCTGGTCAATAAATGTATAAATATCAGTCTGTATGAAGAATTTCTTAACTCACAACAAAATTGCATTCAGTCCTAATTCAATGAACTGTCCTTATTTATTAATATTCATTTTCTAAGCATAATATTACTTGAATTATTTTTTGGTTCCTGCATGAGAACTGTAGTAATCTATAACAAATAAACCACAGAATGCAATCATTTCTTCAACATGCCATCAATTTCAGACAGATTTTTCAGGCATTTGAGTCAGAGGTTCATTGAAAAAATGGTGTAGTTGATATATAACCTGGCATTACCTCATTCCAAATTGTGTATGAATAAGGATTATAAAGAAAGATTTGCTAGTTTGCTGGAATGTAGCCTCTGTTTTATAGAACTTAAATTTCCTGGTATAATAAAATATCTTTGCTTTGTATTATAGTACCATTCCTTATTAGATAAGTGTACTTTGTTTAAAATAGCATATAAAGTTCAAACCATATTTGACTAAGAAGGCTTGTAATGTACATTATTTAAACAAGCATTTTTATATAGCTATAGAAATATGAAAAAAGAAGACACAAAAAGGAATTAGATGAAGTCATATTTCACTATTTTAATCAATTCTTGTATGGCCAACGCCCAGGCTGTTTCTTCTCGTAAACTTCTGCTCCCCAGGTAAGCTTTCCAATGGGTATTTCATTAACATTTGTTTCCAGTTTCACTCAGAATTATATTTTATTTTGTTGGGCTTCTATTTTTTTTAAAGATTTTTAAATTAATTATTTAATTATTTTTGGAGAGAGAGGAAGGGAGGGAGAAAGAGAGGGAGAGAAACATCAGTGTGTGGTTGCCTCTCACATGGGCCCCACTGGGGACCTGGCCTGCAACCCAGGCAAGTGCCCTGACTGGGAATTGAACCAGAGACCCTTTGGTTCCCAGCCTGTGCTCAATCCACGGAGCTACACCAGCCAGGGCAGGCTTCTATTTCAATAAGAGAAATAATACATGAAAATTTCAAATTATAAGTATTAACTTAAATATTCTTTCCCCATTTTCTTTTACCACTGTTCTTAGCAACTTTTCCTGTCACTTTTCTCCCTCATTCTGTCATTTTTATCTCATTTCTCTGTTGCCTGTCCCTGCTTTCTTGTCTCATCTCTTCTTTTCCCTAATCCCCCTTGTCCTCATCCTTCATTTTCCTTCTCTTCCACCACCTTCCTTCCTCCTCCCTTTTCCCTCTCCCTCCCCTCCTTTTTCTCCTCCTCCTCTCCCTCTGCCTCCCTCCCTTCTCTCTCTTTTCTGTTTTTATATTCAAAGGCTAGAAAGTAGTACTGTCCTCATGCTGATTAAAGTAGATTTTACACTGTGTCTTTTTAATAATGTCACCTAGCATTTACTGAGTACTTACTTTGTATTTCATCCTATCTTCCCAGTTTCCCAATTCTAGAAGGTAGGTTCTCTTATTGTACTCATGTTACATTGCGTGGCTTAGCTAAGTTAGCAGTTTTCCTGTAGCCACAAACCTAAGAGATGTTTTATCTCCAGATGAACGCTCTCCTGTCTGCGTCCAGAGTCCATGCAGTTCGTCATTATGGAGTGCTTTCTCCCCTTTTAAACAAAATCCCTTCAGTCAAGATGACCTGTAATCAGGTCCCTTCCTTCTACTTACTTGGTTCTAGCTCCTTGCAGATCTGCTGTAATTTAGAAGTCCTTCTCACCCAGCATTACTTTCTCCTTCTTCTACATATTCAGCATCTTTGTTCTTGTGTTTGCTGAAGTTTGTAGGACAAATCAGTTACATGGATAGGGGAAGTCTTGTTCTTATAGTTAGGAAAATAGAGGCACTGGGTTGAATAAGAAAGGTCAGCCAATCATAGATTTTTTTTCCAGAAAATAAATTCTGTGTGCTTGATAGTTTTTTTATTTTCCATATCTTTGAAAGTGAATATGGGACAGTAACATTCTATAAGGGCCTAGCAAGAGCAGAAAAATCACCTTTATATGGATCAGGCAAGAATATATAACTTTGCCCCTGATCTTTGATATATAAATACTTAAAGATTTGACAATTGTTATTCAACAATAACAGTTCTGACAGTCACCATTTTATTTTATCCTCCAAGCACGGTAATTATGGCAGGAATTTATGTACCCCTTTAATATTTTAGGAAACATAAACGCCCAGATATGTTAAGTGACAATAAAAATAAAAACTCAATATCTAAGTACCTTTTTCATGTTTTGCACAGAACTAGAGAATGCTTATTTTATCTTTAGGCATTTATCTGCCCTTTGGTTCTAAATAATAGCTTTGCTGGGTAGAGTAATCTAAGTTGTAGGCCCTTGCTACTCATCACTTTGAATACTTCTGGCCAATCCCTTCTGGCCTTCAAAGCTTCTTTTCAGAAATCAGTTGACAGTCTTATGGGAATTACCCTGTAGGTAACTAACTTCTTTTCTCTTGCTAGTTTTAAGATTCTCTCTTTATCTTTAACCTTTGATTATGATGTGTCTTGGAGTAGGCCTCTTTGCATCCATCTTGTTTGGAACTTTGTGCTTCCAGGACTTGTATGTCTATTTCCTTCACCAAATTAGGTAAGTTTTCTTTTATTATTTTTTCAAATAGGTTTCCAATTTCTTGCTGTTTTTCTTCTCCTTCTGGCACCCCTATCATGCAAATGTTGGAATGTCTAAAGTTGTCCCAGAGGCTTCTTACACTATCCTCAATTTTTCGGATTCTTTTTACTTCTTGCCGTACTGATTGGATGTCTTTTCTTCCCTATGTTCCAAATCATTGATTTGATTCTTGGCTTCATCCACTCCACTATTGACTCCTTGTAGATTGTTCTTTTTTCAATTAGTATATCCTTCATTTCTGTCTGTATCTTTTTTATGCTGTTGAAGTACCTGCTGAGTTCCTTGAGCATCCTTATAACCAGTGTGTTGAACTCTGCATCTGATAGATTGCTTATCTCCATTTTGTTTACATCTTTTTCTGGAATTTTGTTCTGTTCTTTCATTTGGGTCATGTTTCCTTGTTTCCTCATTTTGGCAGTCTCCCTGTGTTTGTTTCTATTACGTACAGCTGCTCTGACTCTATGTCTCGGTAGTGTGACCTAATGTGGTAGGTTTCCTGTAGGGTCCAATGGCATAGCCTCCCTTACCTCCCAAGCTGTGTACTCAAAGTGCACCCTTCCTGTGATTGAGTATACCTTCCTCTTGTGAATGACTCTTCATTGCTGTCAGCAGGTCAATGGGAAGGATTTACCCAGGCCAGACAACTGGTAGTATTGGCTATGACCCCTGGCCAACAACCACCTCTCTCCATGCCTTGTGAAGGTGGTTCTGTGGTGCTTTGACGTGACCTGTAACTATGCCCTGTGTGGTGCAGCCCAAGGTCAGCCTCCACCTTGTTCTGTCTGGGGCCTGTTGGCATAAGCTATAACATGATCTGCAGATGGCTGCTGATAGCGTTGAGCCTGGAGCCACTCTGCCAGAGGTATGGGGACTGGGCTCAGCCGTCGCTTGTTTGAGGGGATTTATTAAAGTCTGAAGCCTGCACCTAACCCAGTCATTCATATGGGAAGACAACTTTTACCAGCTTGCATGGGCCCATAACTGGATGACACAGAGCCTTATGTAATTGGCAGGGTGGGGTTTTATCATGTGAACCAGGTGGAAGGAGGTTCAGATCTGGTGCCTCAGCACTGTGTCTCTGCATCAGGGAGAGCTCAGAAAAAAGGTACAATGGCCACCATCTGCAGTTCTATCTGGAAAGAAGCTGTCCCCCAGCACTTTCCCCGATGCCAGAAAAATTAGTTCTTCCCTAAATGCCACTGGTGCCCATCATGCTGCTACACCGGTGTTGGAGCCCAGAGGGAGTGTATGTGAGTTAAGTCCATATGTGATGCAAGGCCCTTTAAGAGGAGAGGTCTAAGAGTCCTGTAGTTTCTTCCATCAACCCAAACCCCGCTGGTTTTTACAGCCAGAAGTTATGGGGACTTATCTTCCTGGACCTGGAACCCTGGGGTGGGTGGTCTGGTGTGGGGCTGGGATCCTTCACCCCTGAGATATCCCTTCATTTTATATTCACCACACATGGGTTTGGGGACCAGCCCATTCCACATCTCCAGACTTCCATACAGCTCCATTTTTTTTGGATGGTTCTGAGTGATGGTTGTTTTATAGTTTAGTTGTAATTTTCCTGTGGTTTTGTGAGGAGGTGAGTCATGTTTACCTGTCTCCACCTCAACCGGAAGTCCTTATGTTTATGTTCTTAAATAAGAACTTCAAAATACATGAAGCAAAAACAGATAGAATTGAAATAAGAAATAGATAAATCTGCAATATGGCCATGAAAACTTTAGTACTTCCCTCTTAGTATTTGAAGAAACAAGTTAACAGTAAGTTAGCAAGCATAAAGAACTGAACAACATCACCAGCCAGTTAGGTCCACTTGGTATATGTAGGCCACTCCATCTAACAACAGTAAAATGTTCATATCTTTGGTATACTCATCAGTCATCAAGACAGAGCATATCCTTAAACACACCTAAACAAACATCATAAAACAAACCTTAGCAAAACAAAAACATTGAATTTTCAAAAAAATTGCATTGTTAATTACAGAACAATATTTGGAAAACCCACAAATATAAATATTCATATAAATAATCATGAGATCAAAGATGAAGCCTCAGGGAATTTAGAAAATAATTTTACCTGAACTAAATTATAAATGCAGTATATGAAAATGCATGGAATGAAACTATATCAGTGCTCTGAAGGAAATTTATATCATTAAATGCTTACTTATATTAGAAAAGAAGAAATTCTCAGATCAACAATTTAAGTTTCTGCCTTAAGAAGTTAGAAATTAGAGAGCAATATTAACTGAAAGGAATCAGAAAGAATGGAATAGTAAAGGTAAGGTCAGAAATAAATAGAAATCCAGACAAAGTAAAGGGATAAATTAATGAAATTGTTAATCCTCTAGCTGGAGTGTTCAAGTGAAAAGGAGAAAGGACAAGAATCATCCCTGTTGATAGGGAAAGAGGATATATCATTACAGACATTAAAATGCTCATAAGGAAATGCCAAGAACAACTCTATGCACAGACATTTAACAACGTAGGTGAAGTGGATCAATTCTTTGAAAGCCACCAAAGAAGTAAATAATATACCCCTAATTGGCCTATGACTACTAGAGAAATTGACCTTGTAGTTCAATTTTTCCAGAAAAGGTATCTCCAGTCTTAGATGGTTTCAATGGTGAATTCTACCAAACTTTAGAAGAAGGAATACCATCAATTCTACATAATGTCTTCCAATAAATTAAATGAGAATACTTGCACACTCATTTTATTAGGGCAGTATTACCTTAATGCCAGAAGATATACAAGAAAAGAAAATGAGATACCAATTTGCCTTATGAAGATAGCCACAAAAACCATTAGCAAAATGTTAGCAATTCAAATTTAGCCACATGCAAAATAATATATAATGACCAAGTGATATTTTTCCTGGAATGTAAGTTTAGTTCAACACTTGAAAAACAATTGATGTAATGCACCATATTAATAGGTAAAAAAGATAAACCGCATGTTTGTAAGTTTAACATGTATTTATGAAAAAAAGCTCTAAATAAACTAGGAAAAGAAGGGAACTTACTTAAACTGAAGAAAGGCACCTATTAAAAAAAAAAAACAACCTTTAGTTAACATCATACTTAATGATGGAAGACAAAATTATTTTTCCCTGAGATTTTGAACAAGGCAGGTGGCTACTCTCTCCATGCCCATTTAGCATTTTATTTAGAAGTTTTAGTCAGTGCCTTGGGGAAAGAAAAAAATTTAAAAATACATATACATTGGAAAGAAAATCGATATTGTCCCTGTTTTCAGATATGATGATCTATATAGAAAATTTCAAAGAATCCACAATAAAGCTCCCGGAACTAATATTTGAGTTTAACAAATTCTTATTATATAATTTCAACATACAAACATACATCCTATTTCTATATATTATCAATGAATAATTAACCATTTTAATTAAAAGTATCTTTTACGATAGCTCCAAATAGGAAATTACATAAGTATAAAGCCAACAAAATATGCAAAATCTGTATGCCAAAATCTACAAAACTTGGATTTAAAACAAACAACACCATTTTATTCATTCACAGGCTGGCACTCAATCCACTGAGCCACACCAGCTGGGCTAAGCAACACCATTTTAAATAAATTGAGAGACTTACCCATATCATGGATTGAAATAATCAGTATAGTTAAGATACCAATTCTTCCCATACTGATGTATAGATCTAATACAATACAAATCCAAATAACAACATAATTTTTTGCATATTTAGGTAAGCCAATTTGAACATTTATGTGAAAAAAACTAGAATGAGCAAAGCAATTTTGTAAAAGAAGAATGTCTTGTTTTAAAATGTATTATAAAGCTATTAAAACCATGTAATGTTAATCACACTAATGAAGATGCTGTGATATTGGAAAGGGATAGATACATAGATTAATGGCATGGAAGAGAGTACAAAAATATACCCAACATGATCAATTTATTCTTTACAAAGGTGCAAAAGCAATTCAATGGAAAAAGGATAGTGTTTTTTAGTAAATGGTATCGAAACAATTTGGAATCCATTTGCCAAAAAGTAAACCAGTGAAAAATACCCTTGTGACCTTTGCGTTATGGCATATAAAATTTACCCCAAATGATGTATAGATGTGTCTTTAAAATGTAGAACTTAAAATATTTTCAAATAAAATCTAGGAGAAAATCATTGTGACCTTCAGTTAATTGACGTTTTATTGCTATGACACCAAAAGCATGATCCATAAAATGAAAAAAAATATCTTGGAAAATTAGACTTCATCAATCTTTCAAAAAATCCTTTATTCTATAAACATCCTTTAAAGATAATAATAAATAACTATAGACTGGGAAAAATAATTATAAATTGCATTATTTGACAAAGGTGTTATATTTAGGAAATATATTTTAAAACCTCCCAAATCTTAAAATAATAAGAAAAGAATCAATGTAATTTTAAAAAGGGTCAACAATCTAAACAGACGCTTTATTGAAGAAGATACATGGATGGCAAGTAGCACATGAGAAAATATTCAATCTTATTGGCTATTAGGGAAATGCAAAATACACAAACTACTACATACCTATTATGATATTTTTCCATAGCAGTACCCACCATAGACTTTTTAGCTAATTTATTTTAATATAGAGATAAGAATACTGCTGATCTTAGTGTTATGCTTGTCTAGTAAAATACATTGAATTTTACAGTGATGCTTTGGACCTCTGAGGCTATATCAGAAAACTTTGCATCTTCTTTTTGGGCCTTTTGGAATACTTACTCTTGAAATTCTTTTTTTCTGGGAGAAGCCAGCTGTCACATAAGTTGTAAGGTTACTTTCAGTCTACCATGTGTGGCTAGAGAGCAATGTTGACCAGCCCCCAGAAGTTAAAGCTACCCTAGCCCAGACATTGGACATGTGAGTGAGGGAGTTATTTTAACATGCATCAGCCCAACAGACTCTACGTAAGAAAGAACCAAGACCCCAGGCCTATGTTCACAATCAAGCTGTCCCAATCATCTCTAGCTCTTCTAACCCTAACCCACCTAAAACCTCAGATATTATGTAGCTCTATTATTTTATTATTTCTTTGACGGATAGATTGAGGTTCCTTTTTTCAAAAATTTTAAGCAAACATTTACTTAGTAATAATTACATGCCAGATACTGTGCTGTTTTGTATCACCATCTCCATTAATACATATAACCCTATAAAATAGTTACTATCATCATTGTATTATTATGTTATAAATGAACAACTGTGATACCGATAGAATATGTTTTCTCCAAGATTATTTATTTGGTAGATTGAGTACTGTTGCCAAACACTATATTCCAAATTCCCTCCCTGATGAAGTTTATGCATTTCTGCTCTGAGGAACTCAGGAGTGGCCATTAGTAATGTTGTTGACATTACTAGGAAGAAGCTGCAATAGTTAGGTCATGGTATGGTTTGCCATGTGTCTTTTCCCTTCATCTCAATGATTGACAGTATTGCAAATACAGGCTGCTCTGCCGCCCTGATTCCAGAGTGATGGCAATGTGAAATAGGGTTGTGGCTGATTCACAATGCGTCTCATAATGTGAGTGAGACCACCGTGACTTTCGAGATCACTATTACTGCAGCAAAACCCAGCCTACTCTCACTGATACTTTCACACAGCTAGTAGATAACAGAGTTGGGACTTCATCTGCTTATCAGTTTGCTTTCTTTTCAGAATCTTAAATAGCATGCTAAAAAATCCTTAATTTGAAAGTCAATAGGCTATACACAATATACTTCTTTGAGAAAGTGTACCTCACATGTCCAACTACAATCATTATTTCAACCTTTGTATATAAGGAAATTTTAGAATAGACACTACGTAAAATTACAAATGTTGTTTGTTATTCTTTCATGGGAGTTGTTTTCCTCCATCCTATAAAATAGTAAGATGGATAAAGTTTCTGAAGTGAATGATCAAGATGTGATATCTTGTAAATATAAATAAACTTATGAGTAAGGTAAAAGAGGTTTGAAATTTAAATTACATCAGAAAATTTAAATTATTTTATTGAACAAATCTATTGTTGTGTTTATCGTTTTAAGTTACTGGGTTGCAAAGAATGGTAGACTTAGATTTATGCTTGCCAGAAGCTCATGTTCAGGGTGCAGTACGGGGAGGAAGGACAAATAGAGGGTGAATAATTAGAGGAATATGGGTAAGTGATATAATACACTCAGGACCAATGTGCTGTGGGAGAATCTAGGAGGAAGTATTTAACATTTATGAGGAGGTCGAGAAAAGCTTCCTCTGATAGGAACAGTTCCTCAGACATCATCAGGATAAGGTGCATTTTGGGCAACACTAATATAACCTGCAGCTCCCTGGAAGTGAGAAAAGCCTGGACTTTTCTGGGAATAAGTATTTCAGAAGTGTGAGGGCAGAGCGTCTGTCAGAGAGTAGTAGGCAATGAGCCACAAACCACAGCTAGTAGGCAGCACTAAAGGAAGTGCCATGTGGATCAAAGCTAAGTCGTCATTTCCCTGGGTCTCTGAGTCATCCAACTGTATGGATTTGTTGTCTTCTTCTGTGTAGCAAAAGCCTTTGTCTATGAGAGGGAAATAACAACTTGAACCAGAATCAATTGGTCTGTTATTACGGCTTTTGCTGGAGAGGATGAGGTAGGTTTTGTATTGGTGACACAACCTTAAAAGTGCTTGTTTTACAGGTTTTTTTTTTTAATAGACAAATAAAATATGCAAAAATGGTATTTTAAAGGAGTACAATTCAAGGTAATCAATACATAATTGGAAGGTATTGCTTGCTTGGGGAAGGAAAAGTTTTTCAACAAATGGTACTAAATAACGAGATATCCATATTTAAAGAAAAGAACCTTGATCTTTGTCTTACAATGGTACTAAATAACTGGATATCCATATTTAAAGAAAAGAACCTTGATCTTTGTCTTACTCTAAAACCCAAAATAAATTAAAAATGAACCATATACCTGTGATCCTATAACTAAAGCTATAGGGCTTTTGGGGGAAAACATGGAGGAATCTTCTTTATTCTTTTAAAATATTTTATTTATCTTTAGAGGGAAAGGGAAGGAGAGAGGGATCAATGTATGGTTGCCCTTTTTTGAGTGTCCCCTGTTGGGAACTGACCTGCAACCCAGGCATGTGCCCTGACTGGGAATCGAACCGTGATCCTCTAGTTCATAGGCTCATGCTCAATCCACTGAGCTACACCAGCCAGGGCTAGGAGGAATCTTCTTGATTCAGTGGTAAACAAAGGTTACTTGTGTCACAGGAAAGCAATAACCATAAAAGAAAAAAAAATACACTAGACTTCCCAGAAATTTAAAACTTCTCATTAGTAGCAGGCTCCATTAGAAAAATAAATAGTCACAGGCTAGGAAAAATATTTGCGAGACATATATCTGACAAAGGACTGACTGCAAAGATGTATGAAGTGCTCTTACAACTCAGTAATAAGAACACAAACAATCCAATTAAATAGATGAAATATTTGGGCAGATATTTCATAGAAATAAATTATAGGAACAGTAATAAACACAACAAAAATGATTAACATTATTAGTCATCAGGTTAAATTCAAAGTAAAGCCACAACTAAATATCATTCTATACTCACTGAGATATCTAAAATTTTAAAAATGGATGAACCAAATGTTGGTAAAATTGTGGAGCAACTACAACTCCACTGGTTGGGATATAAAATGGTACACCTAATTTTGGAAAAATTCTGGAAATTACTTGTAAATCTAAATATATACCTACATTTTGACCCTGCAGTTTTAATAGTGGGTATTTTACCTGAGAGAAAAAAAATGTATGTCCACAGACAGACTTCTTTAAGAAAGTTCACAGCATTTTCATTCATAAAAGTAAAAACTGGAATAGTTCAAGTACCCATCAGTAAGAGAATGGATAAACAAACTATGGTATAGGCATACAATGGAATACTATTCATCAGTAAAAAGGAATGAAATACTGATATACACAAAAACATGGATGAATTTCAAAAACATTGAGCTAAACAGACATGAGTATATACTGTATTAATTTCTTTCAGTTTTAATATTGATTATTTATTTAGAAAGGAAAGAATGAAGAAAAAAAAAGAAACATGAGCAAGAAAAACATAAATCAGTTGCCTCGCGCATGCCCCCAGCTGGGGACCTGGCCTGCAACACAGGCATGTGCCTTGACTGGGAAGCCAGCAAACTTTCAGTCCATAGGTTGGTGCTCAATCCACTGAGCCACACCAGCTGTGGCTGAATTTATTTCTATTAAGTTCTAGAATGCAAAAAAAAAAAAAAATCAGAATAGTGATTGCTTCTTGTGAGGTGGAAATTAAGATTGAATGGGAAGGAGTTTGGAAAATATTTTTTGGATGATGGTAATCTTTATTTTTGGTGGGTCTGGGTTACACACATATATAGATTTGTGAAATTCAGTGAATGTACACTGAAGAATTGTTCATTACATATATAATTATTTTATCACAAGAAAAAGCTAAACAAATATTAACTTCATTTAATGATATGAATGCTAAAGTTTGCATGGTGAGAAGTGTACTGTTCATAATTCACTTTGAAATGCATCAAAAATTAAGATGAATTAATGGATGAATAAAAAGGTGGATAAATGGAAAGATACATTATAAAGCAACTTTTCTAAAATATTACTGATAGGATCTGGGTGGTGGTATATATATAACTGTTTACTATAATTTTTTTCAATTTTGCTCTGTATTGAAAATTTTCATAATAATGTAGAAAATGTTAATGTCTCTCATTTTTCCAGCATATGCTAGATTTAGAATAATAATTCAGTTTAACATTTTTAAGGCAGACAACCCTAGAGAAATATCCACCCACTTACCCTTCCTTCCATTAAAGCAGAAATGAAGTCACAGGGTGGGTGGATATTGTTATGACCAGTTAATAAGCAGTCTCTTCCCACTTCGATTTTGGCACACTGTTTCAGAACTCAGAGCTAGCAGTAGGCAAAACACAAGCCCCCATTGCAACATCGGCTGTCAGTGGGAAGAGGGTTTTCTTTAAGAGGCTGGTACATCCAAGTTAACAGAAATCTTACAGATTTATTAGAATGCTTTTAACCTGAAAAAAAAAAAAAAACAACAACTACAGTCAAATTCTCCTAGTGTTTCCTATTCATTATCTTGTTAACAAGTCATAAGTTGCATGAACAATTTATTAGAAAACTGTCAAGTATAATTCATGTTTTTTCCACACTCCACTTATTTCCTCATTCACAAACTTCCATATCTCAGAAGGATTAGAAGCTACCTAGTAACACAAGCCAGAAAACTAGGAGTAAATCCTGGTTGTCCAGTTTCTCTTATCCTAAGTATTAAACCCATCATCAAATCTCGTTAATTCCAATGTTCTCCGTTCTTCCATTTCTTTCTGTCTTCGCCTTTGTTCCTGACAATCATCTTTTACTTGGACTACTGCATGAATCTCTTTAGTTATCTTTCTTTTTCTCTTTCTCCCCTTTCCTATCCACTACCCATATAACAGCAAAAGTGATTTTTCTCATGATGTAGCTGCATGTCACTGCTTTGCTTAAAACTCCTTCATTTCTCCTGTACTTAGTTTTAATCCACACTCATAAACGGTAAGAATCTGCCTTGTGGCACTCAGCTACACTCTCTCAAGTTATGCATCCCACTGGACCCACCGCGGGCAGAGCACGCTGTACTCTGGGGCCTTTCACAGGCCACGCCCCCCATCTTCAGAACGCTCTTCCTCCAGTTCTGTGTGTCTAGTTCTTTCTCTTTAAGTTTCAGCATCAAATATCACCTCCTCAGAAAGACTTCCCTGACCATTCTGTTTAAGTGGTTCCAAAGTTTTGATATCTCTTTTAGATGAATAAGATCCAGCTTCTATTTAGGGATGCTCAAGTATATCTTTTCATATTCTATTTTGGTAGCTTCCCAAATATTCTTGGAGTTATTTTTGTAGTTATTGAAGGGATCCAAGAAGCTTTATATAAGCTGTGAATTGCTTTTATAATGAATCAGTTCTATTTTATATTCATAGCTGCTATTTTTCAGGAGTATGTAGATGTTGCTGTGATTAGTAAAATAAAAATTTATTTAAGTGTATTTCTGAATTTCTATTACAATTTAATCTTGTTTTAATCAATCTAAAAGGCAAAGTAAAACCAAAGTAAAAAAGTAATCAGAGTTTTTTTTAACAAAAAAGCTTTTCATCCGTAACAAGTTATGAACTACTACTCCATATTACTACAAATAAATCACAATTAAATTAATTCATTCTTACAATCTATTACACTTTTTAAAATAAGTTGGTTAAAATTTTCTATGTTTAGTACTAGAATGTTAGAAATTACAGAAATCCTTGAGATACTTCAGTTTAATTCCTTTATATTATAGAAAAGGAAAAAGTGGGTTAAAGTTTTAAAATATTTATTTGCCCTGACTAGTGTGGCTCAGTGGGTTGGGTGTCCTCTGGCAAAGCCAAAGGTCACTGGTTCTATTCCTGGTCAGGTAAACATCTAGGTGGCGGGTTACGTCCTAGTCAGGGTATGGGTGCATACAGGATATGACCATTTGATATTTCTCTTTCACATCAAAGTGTCTTCTTCCTCTCGTTCCCCCTCCCTTCCCCACTCTGTAAAAATAAATACATAATAAATAAATAAATAAATAAATAAATAAATAAATAAATAAATAAATAAATAAATGTTTTTAGCAAGTGTTTTTCCAATCACACAAATAGTAGGAGAGTAGAGTTAACCAACTGGAGGTGTCTTGTAGTCCAGTGTACCTTCCATCTCCCTGAACTTCCTTTTGACACACTGCTATCTCAGAGATGGGGCCAGAGACCAGATCCCTCAGCCAAGTGTCAAATGAGTTGTTCAGTCCACTCATTGTCTTTTTCATTCCCTCCTGCCCCCGGTTTCTAATTTATCTGGGCTACAATCTCAATGTATCAAGAGTTTGTTTTTTACTGGTTGTTGAAGAAATATTTAAACAGCTGCATGTTAACATGAAAATGACCACACAAGAAGAATGGTTGCTAAGCAAAGGTAGTTTAACTCTCTGCAAATAATCAAGTAATTGTACTGAGAGCTATAAAACATGCAGAGAATCGTGTACCACCACTAAGGCATCCTTTCTACTCACATTTTTTCTCATGGCCTCCCCGAGCAGCATAAAACGAGTTCCTTGATGCCAATGGCAACAAACTTAAAATTTGACTTGTAATAAAGCTTGGTTCCCAGATGTTCCTATTGGCTATAATGTTACACAACTGATTTAATGATATCGTTATACATTAAATGCTTTCACAGACTTTTTTGCTACAGTCAAATTGAAGTCAGTTTTAAATAGGAGCATAAAAATTCTAAAACTCAGATGGACCAGTATTCAATATGCTGGGCATAAATGCACTATGAAGATACGGTTAAATTTAAAGAGTTTCTACATAAATCCACAGAAGGAAGTATAAACCCTCTCCATTTAAATTTATTTTCAGACCAACTTAATCTCCTGAGGACTACTAGATACCACAGTTAGATAACTAGTGTATCTTTGGGCTGTCATATTATCATTCTACCTTTTTCTCTGTTGTTCTCAAGTGAATACTTATGATTTACTTTAGAACCTTGCAGAATGTAGATTTCTGGGCACCATCCTCAGAAACTGTGATTCGGTAGATATTGGTTGAATTCAATACTTTATGTTTTTAGCAAGCTCCCTCAGGTGATTTTGAAGCCGCTGTTTGTTGGACCATACTGGGAGGAAACATTGTAAGCCCAGCAATAACTTTGCATGGCACACAGACTTCTTGTCCACACAGGTGTGAGGCCAGGGTGACCAGAGACAGGGCACTACCCTGGGAGAGAAGCACAGCCTTCCAGTTATGTGGTTAAGGAAATTCTCCCCATGTTAGCAATAACTTAAAAAAGACCTATGCCAGCCCTGAAGTAAAAGCATTCTCCTCTTCACAGATTTTGTGAGATGAACCACAAAGCTATTTTACACGACAAGAAGATAATATTATCCCAAATTTGGTTAATGATATTTCTCATTCAGCCCATACCTAAAAATGAGGCATAGCCTTATTTTTCAATAAAATAAACATTCAAGGGTACTTTTCAACATTATTTTTAAAATATTGGTATCATTGTGTAACGATTCTAAACAAGATGATAGAGCCTGACCTGGCCTGCAACCCAGGATTGTACCCTGAGTGGGAATCAAACCAACGATCTTTTGCTTTGCAGGACCAAGCCAATCCACTGAGCCACATCAGTCAGGGCGGAGAAAATACTTTTTCAAAGATAGCTCATACTCCTTCAGTCAGTATCCTAATGGACAAAGGACAACTCTCCCTTTTGTATTTTCTCAGTTAAACTTACAGATGCCATGCTTTCTGCCCACATGACTACTTGTGTTACACTAAGATAATTGGGTTGTAGTCATTTGCAAATTATGTTCAGATGCAATAATTGAGTTTCATGACAAAATAATATTCTACAATAGGAGTCTTAAACTTAGGAAAATAATTTAGTAAATTAATTTATAGATTTTTCTTTTTAAAAATATTTTATTGCACTTTTTTTTCCATTACCATAATCCCTTTATACCTCCTTCCCCCCTGCAATCATAAGTTTTTTTGAGATCGTTAATGTCTGCCACCACATATCCGTTGTGAGGTTGCAACTGGGGGATACAAAATTTTGCTACCTCAAAATATGTTTTGGGGGTTATTAATTTCAAGCTGGTTATTAAGAGACAGAAGACTCAGAAAAAAACTTTCACCCTTCCCACCCTTACCTGCCTCAAGGAATTTAGACAGAAAAACTTGCTTGAAAGAAGGGAGCATTACCTTAGCATCATAACATAAACTAAATGAGGCACACCCTGAGAAATCCTGCACAGCCTGTCTGTTGAGTTTCCTTTTGTGTCCCATTGTGTTTGGGTGGCCCACAAAGAGTGTATTTACCAAGTTTGTTCTTTGTCATTTACCTGGAAACCCCAGACCCCTGCTGGTGCCCCTCAACCCCAACCTCCGTTTCCTTTGTCCATAATGGTATATAATCCACTCAGATCTCATATTCTCATGGCACTCCCACATGTACTTCAGTAATAAATTTTGGACATTTTTTTTTCTGTTAATCTGGCTCATGTTAATTTTATTATCAGCCCAGCTAGAAGAATTTAGAAGGTTGGAAGGAAGTTATTTTTTGTGCCTCCCCACAACTCACTTAGAATAAAACAATGTATTTGTTTACACATATATAACTGTTCTGTGATGTATTGCTAAAATATCCATGACTTCCAGGCATTCTGCCACCCGAATGAGGGAAACTACTGCTGTAATTAGGAGAATGTGCCTGAATCACAGTCTGGTGCCTTTACATGAAGGTGCTGGGGGCTCACCTTCAAAACAGGGCCCCCGGTGGGCTGTAACCTGGTAGGAATGACTTATTCAGGTGGGAAAATAGATGTTCGATGGAAAGCTCTAGGGGGTGTTAAAAGGGGAACCTCCAATTCTCAGTCTTAAACCTTGGAGGTGTCAAGGTGTCTAGCCGGGCACGCCGTAGGAGGTGCCTAATGTTGTTCCCTTAATGAGGAGTCTGGGAGGACAGATCAGCTGCTCTGATTGTAAAGTTCTAGGACTGCACAGAGCTTGTCCCTACACTTGGAGCTGCAGGTGCGCTTCTACATCAAATCAAAGTTCGACCTCATGATTAGACCACCTCCTGGCAGATGACCACAGATCCAGTTACCTCACACCCACCACGCATACCTAAAACAATTAGATTATCTCATTTTAATTTAGTAGAAGGGAAAAGTTAACTTTTTTCAAAAGCAATCCATTAGTATTTCATCAAAACAACCTGATCATTTATACATAATTTCTGATCATTCTTATATGGATGGATTAAAAGTGACTCACCATGGTGCTCACAGTTGTTTTTGAACCATGATTTGTTTATTGAAAAGTTAAATAGATAATAAATGAAATGGCATAGGGCAAGAGGTGATTAAACATTAAATGTGCATGTTTGGGAATACGATAAAAAATTGGGCAATTAACTCTTGAATAACCTTACATTTTCCATCCTTGTTTTATTGCCTTTGTTGCCTACAGGTATTATATATAAAGAATGTCAAGCTACCTTTAGCGCAGATGGAACTGGGAAGGTGGAACAATGGTCTTTGTTCCATTGCCCATGTGTAGTGCTATGGAATGTGCATGTGTTTTGCAGAGAGCGTTATATCCTGTTGCTCCTGTCCCCCATGCCAAATGCTGCTGCTTTTCAAATTAAAATCACTTCTCAATAACCACTCTCAGGAAATCCCCCAAAAGTATTTTTGTAACTTCCTGCGTCCCAAGTGCAATTTTACTTAGGATCTCTAGAGAAAGGAAGTACCTCTTATCCTCTCCTGACCCAGAAGATAGGTTTGCTGCTTGTTGTCTCATAAGAAGACCTCATGAATGCATAATAATGTAAAGCTGTGGTTAAGCATGTAGCTTAGTAATAGTGTTACTGAATACACACATACAGGTCCCTTATGTCTGCTGCCAGAGGAAAGACATATCTCAATGCCAGAGACTTGTGAAAAGGAAAGGAAAGGTTTATTTAAAGCTATACAGACCTAAAGTAGTGACCCAATGTCCCCATTAAAACATCAAAGTCCTTTTGGATACCCACAGACACCCTCAGCGGTTCCTTCTCCCCTTGCCCTAATTTGGGGTACCATAACTCAGGAAAATAAGCGCACATACGTGTTTCAGGCTGCTGGCACCCTCAGCTGTGTTGCCGTCCAGGCAGGATGTCCAATTAATCCAAAGCCATGCGGCACCCTCTTGTGGCTTACTGGCAAAGAGTTCTTCCACACTTCTTCTAGGCAAAGTCTCTCCTGCTTCCTAGGCCACGAGGTCAAAGGGAGCACCCCAAAGCCGTGTGGTCCTCTTCTACCAGACCTGCAGGGGTCTGCACTCTGGCCAAAACTGCAAGGTTCTTTCCTCCACCAGAGCTGCAGAAAGTGGGGGGAGGGTCGCCACTCTGCCAAAGACGAATGGTGATTCTCTGCTAAAGCCGCATGCTGATTCTCTGTACCCCCAGCTACTAGGGTCCTCACTCTGTCCAAAAGTGTGTGGCTCTCCTCACTGCCACAGCCGCTGGTCCTCTCTCTTCTTACACGGTCCTCACTCTGGCAAAGGCGCGTGGCTCTCCCAAATGGCTGGCGAGTCTTGGTTTAAATTTCATACGCCAGTCTTCCTCTGCAGCCCCATTTCCAACTCCTCCCACAATCGGCTACACTTGCCAGCACTTCCACGTCCTTCCAGCTATACTGGGCTGCCGTTATGAGTCTGGGCAGGTGTGGCCCCATGTCGTTGAGCCAATCACCTCCAAGCTCTCACGCAGGTGCTGTAACCAAGGGGAGTAGCCCCCGGTTACACTTTGGGTGGAAGTCACTTCCTGCCCCTGGCTCAGAGCAAGGCCACAGCTATTTAACATGTCTATGTAACCAGTTAAAAGTTATAGATATGTTAAATGACCATGACAGAGGTTAGCAGCAAAGCTATTGATATGCAAAACAGCTCTCAACGGCCCTGCTCCATTTGTCCCTTCCCCCAACTCACACCTGTGGGTGGGGGGGGGGTCAAGGGGTGAGGACATCTTAATATTTCCTGGACACCTTGAGTTCTGGACCCCATTCCAAATCCCTTTTTGGGACCCCCCCCTTCTTGGCTGCACCCTATTACAATAGATATCCAGCCATTTTATTTTCACAACCACTGAGTTTTTCACGCATCCGCACTGAAGTCTACTTGTACGCTGACTAAACATGTCCAGTTTTTTTAAAAGGACACTCAGAGCTGCTCAGAATAGATAAGCCAAAACAATGTTATTTAAAATATCAAAACTACTGTAGTGATACACTTGCAAAATTTTTTTTCTGAGGGTCTAAGGAAACAAACTTCATTCTGATAGCATGAGGCCAGAAACTTTCCATTTGGCTTTCATGGTAATCAGAGAAGAATCCTGTGACGTCATCATGCTCATGACGGCGGCTGGATTACTCTTTCCTCAGCCTGGCTGTAAGTTTCTGAACACAGGAAGAATTGTGGGTGTCTGTCATCAAGAGCAAGTTTTTGAAAGGGAGCTGGGTGGAGAGCACAGGAGGCTGCCAGCCCCAGCCTGTGTGTGTGGGTGTGTGTGTGCTGTTTAAGGGTCACTGGAAAGGAAGGAAAAAATCACCGTACATTGGATATATTCCTGGCAGTCTGCTTGGTGTATGGTCTTGATGAATTTACCTCAACAATACTGCGAGGTGTATATATTTTTTATTTTATTACCTCAGTTTTATGGGTAATAAGAAAATGAGACTTAAAGAGGGAATTACCTTGCCTAACATCACCCAGCAAATAAGTGACATCTGATACTTTAACCTTATTCTGTCAGGGTAAGGTAGTTCCTTCTTGGGAAATAAACGGTGCAGGGTATGGAGGCCTGAAAGAATATGGTATTGTTTAGAATACACTAAATAATTCAGTATGCCTGATTAAAAATATAAATGACAAGCTGCAGGATATGAGGAAGAAAAGGTGGATGTACAAAGGTTAGCTCCAACTGAAAATTATGGATTTGGCTCTAGTTTTCCTCAAATTCCAATAGTCAGGGAGAACTCGCCCCAAACATATCAGCATTCAATCGATTGGCAAATCTTATGGTTTCTTCTTGTGACCTGTCCTCATCTGTGGACACCATCCTACTCTGCGATTTTGTAACTTGCTGTCTGGACAACTAGAACAGCTTTCTCCCTGTCTCTCTCACCACTTTAATTTATTTTCAGTTCTTCCTCAATAACACTGCAGGTTTAATATTCTAAAGCATGTGCTGCTCTTTGATATCCTAAATATCCACCAAAAGAGAGCTGGTTAAACAAATTAATTCCAAATACAATGGAACAGTAAGTAGGAATTGAAGATCACGCTAGAAAAAAAGATGTAATGACCTAGAAGGATATTCATGATAATTTTGTGTATAAATGATTTAAAATGCAGTATACCTATAGTAATTAATTTTGGTTTTGTAGGGAGGAAGAAACTTACCTCTACCCTCAAGGTTCTTTCTGCTAGTCTAATCATCAAATAGACATGAGACAGATTAACAAGAGAAAATGACCCAAGTTAATTACATACATATGTATGGCACCCCTGCATACTTGAGAGTCAGAAACATCGAGAAGATGAGAAGGGAATGTAGTAAGGAGGATGAGGTAAAGCACCCTGAGGCTTCAGAAGGTAATTGTAGGGAGGGTACATGCTCAGTAACCAGCACATTGCCTTGCTTGCATATAGATACGTTATCTCCGATAACCTCTTACTATGGGCAAGGCCCACAATTAACATTCTTCTGGATAGTTACCAGGAACAAAAATTTCTCTCCAGCCTCCAGGGTCTATGTTGCCTTTAGTTCCAAATAATCTGCATACCACTGAGGTACATCTAGAGGTGGCTCCTTCTGAACCTCCTCTGAAACTTGTTTGGAAGTTTCACATCCCAGAGGCTGGGTTGATACATTGTTTTATATCACAGTCTTAAGAAAATACAGCTCAGTTAAACAGTAGTATCTCATTTTAGGAGGTAGTGATACCGACAGGCTCCCCAAATTAAGCCTGTGATGCAAGCAATAAGGTATTTTACAAGAGGCGGATTATAATGTGGGTTTCTGAGTTCAGAAAGCAGGCAATCAAGAAAATTTCTTGAAGCATCTTCAGATGGAGTCTAGCCAGGCAGAGACAATCTGATGGATTCCCCTGGTCTGCGATCTACAATTTGAATGTCTCTGGTGATCTTTCTTTCTCTTTTCCTTCTTTCCCCCTTTTCTTTCTTTCTTTCTCTCCTTTTTTTTTTTTTTTTACTTTTTATTGGATTTAGTGGGGTGACATTGGTTAATAAAATTATATATGTGTATAGGTTTCAGGTATACAATTCTACAGGATAATAGATCGTCTGTATATCGTGTGTTCACCACACCAAGTCAGGACCCCTGTGGTCTTTTTGCAATGGGCATGAAAATTAGAGAATGTCCACATATAAGCTGCTATGGTGATTTCTCTGAAGTTTGTATGAAGTGGTCCACTTTTACCTTGCATGGCCTAGGGAAAGGGGCGGTTTTAGTTTTCAGTGACTCCAAGTCAAAGGATGGAAAAAAAATTGGTAATATTACCTTGGAGAGTCAATATTGGAGAAAAGCAGAAGAATTTGGGATTCAGTTCAGCTTACAAGTAGAAAAAAAAAAAAGAAAAACTCAACACACAATGAACAGCACTAAAATCTAATATTCACAAAGGTGTGTTTTAGTTTCCATTGAAACTCAATTTTTCTCTCTAAAATAACCCTCATTTTTATCAAAGATAGTGAAATTAAGACTTGATTTATTTGCAAAATAAATCTGGTTTCAATAAACTTGGCCTGTTTCTTTGAATAAGTCCAGCAAGAATAGTAATTAATCACATAGGCTCTTTTAAAGCTGCTTTGCTGGACTTTTTCTTTAGAAATCTTCAGATTGAATTTAATAAGGCCCCTCACGGCCAAAAATCCCAGGTGAGTACTTAATACCAGAAGTCTTCTGCAATGCCTGCACATTGGGTGAGATCCTCTCCTCTCGAGGCCACCCCCACCCCTCTGACAAATATCTTTAGGTTCCTGCACCTGCCAGGAAGTAACCTTCCTTATTCAACTGGTAAGGTTGCTGAGGGATCTGTAAGCAAGGTCCCAGGTGGATATTTCCAAAGGTTTTATTGGCCTCCATAAGTCAGTCTTAATTCCTTAAAGCTGTCTGGTCACATCTGAGTCTATGATACTCCAGCTAAAACCTTGATAAATAACCAGTTTGCAGTTGTGTCCTATTAATAGGAATACAGATTGTTATTGAAATTATGCAAATAATAATATTGTCATAAAATAATAGTGAAAGTTCCAAATTCTGGAGGGATCAGGTAGAGAGAAAAAGATCAATGTTTTCACTTCTGCTAACAAAAACATAGTTTGCCAAGTTATTCTAAGTCATGGCTAGCGTAAGGGAAAAAAAATTCTTGTATTTGGAAAACAAACACAAAATAAAACTAGCAGTTTTTCAAACAAACGTCATAAAAATTTCAATCATTCCGTCAGAACATTCAGTTCTTGTAATTTAGACTTCTTTTGCTTGAGTCCAGTTTTTCTATTTGTTCCCTCAGTCTTGCCTGATGATTCAGGGTGATGGAGCAGTGATAATTCCAAGAAGTTTGTAAGGCTATTGGGCAAGGATCATATGCTTTGTTCCTTGGATTCTCATTCCAAGGAATCCAGGAAATTTTTCTTTTCCACCCCTTGACCATTAACCTTTCTTGAGTAAAAAGGCCCTGGGGCCCCTTGAAAGGTCAAGCCAAAGGTTCCTGGTAGCGTTGCCTTAAAGCCTTTGCTCTAATTTTTTTTAAGTAACCATCTACAGGTCTCCACCCTGCTGGGACAAGTCCTGTAACTCTCCTATTTTCCCTTTGTTTCAACCTTAGCAATATTTAAAAATAAGTATCTCATTCTGTGCATTTGATTGGGAAGCCCTTGATTTTAGGTGTACTTTTAAATGATCTAATTGGAACATTTTTCATAATTGCCTTGTAATTTCAGGTTATCATTTCCTTGAGGCTGGCAACAGCTTGCTAGGACCCTCCCTATATACAAGTGGAGTGCAGCTCATGTATCTGCTGGCTATGTTTTAGAGCTCCCAACCTGACAGTTGCCAAGCCAAATTCTTAGGACATAAACATTTTAGGTTGTCTTTTAGTACAATTTTGCTATTTTTCTCCTTTTTCATCTTACATGCCGGACAGTTGTATTTCCAACCGTATTTTCCAATTGCTACACTATCTGCAAATGACTGAAGGTAAATAGGAATGGGTCTGAGTGGACTTTGATTTTTGTTCTAATTTCTGGCCCTCCATCTTATTAAGAGAATCTTAATGACTAGCCATTATAACAATATGAGAGATCTCTAAATTTTTTTTCTTTCTTTCTTTTCAATTTAGGGGTTTTTCCCCTTCAAAGGATATATCATCTGGCCTTGGTGTGCAGGATCTTAATAGGGACTCAAACTAATCTGTCTTCTATGGCTTAAACAAGGGCACACAAAAAACAAATAGAGAAAACAAAGACCTTTGTTGTACAAATAGTAAGGATGTGTAGCTCCTGTTTCCCATAAGACTGAGAGATGCCTCCAGCCACAAACCTGCTGCTTTGTCACACCAGGCAGACCCTACTGGAATGAGATTTTTCCAGTTGCTTCAAGAAGCAACAAAGGTTGAGACAACAAAGGCCCACCATGGGTTGGGCCTCCGTCTGAAAAATTCCCCTGACAGTTGCATGACTAGGCAAAGTAGGACCAATAAGCGTTTTATGGCTTAACCAAGGCTTGGAACCCTGATTTTCCTGACTGGCTACCAGATGCACCCTGGTACATGCTCCTTCCATGTGATGGAGATCAGAGAAAACATTCTTGCTGGCCATAAAGGCCAAGCTCCCAGGACAGATAACTAGATCAAAGGAGAAACACCATACAGAGAGATTAAAGAAAAAGACAGAATTAACAAAACTCATGAGTGTTCATACCAAATAACCAAGGGTTGCTAAGCCCTAGGAACCATTTTCATAAATGTTTTTTTCTGCTAAACTAAATTTAGAAAAGAAAAAAAGGACTCTCACCACTTCGCCTTCCCCAAACTTTGTAGGTAGAGATCTGGGAGATTGACTTGGCAAAATTTCCTATCTTTGCTGGTATGTGCCAACTGTTGGGACAGAAGAGAGTTTCAC
>PVKM010000674.1:0-97737 GCA_004027735.1 Carollia perspicillata
CTGGCTGGTGTAGCTCAGTGGATTGAGCGCGGGCCTGGGAACCAAACAACCATGGTTCGATTCCCAGTCAGGGCACATGCCTGGGTTGCAGGCCAGTTCCCAGCAGGGGACACACAAGAGGCAACCATACATTGATGTTTCTCTCCCTCTCTCCTTCCCTTCCCATCTAAAGATAAATAAAATAAAATAAAATAAAATTTTAAAAAATCTACCAATTCTCTGTCAAATTACTCTGAGCATTTCTTCTTTGATGTGGAAAGAAAGCACAGAAAGGGGAGTCATAAAATTCAGTGAAATCCTAAGTGCACATTGCATTGCCCTATGATCTTGAGCCTGCTACTGTAAATCTCTCATCTGGAAGAGACATATATTAAAGCTGTAATCCCACTGTAGTATAATTGCTTGCTTATTTGAACCCCCAACTACTTATTCAAAATTCATTTAAAAATTTATAATTTTTAATAATTAAGCATGTGGTTAGTATATATAAAATATATGTGTGTGATATTTATAAATTATAATAGAAATAATTTATTAACTTCTCACCAAGAGCCAAGCACACTGATAAGATAGAGTATCCAAAGGTGGAGAGGAGGAAAGGGACCTGACAAATTATCGGCCCTTAGGAAATTCTATAGGTTGAATATTTTTATCCTCACAAAATTCAGAGCCCCGAAGTCTTCTAATGTTATTAGAAGACTTCTAATGCATCCTTTTGCCCAAGTCTTCTAATGGTATTAGAAGATGGGACCTTTGAAAGCTGACTAGGTCATGAAGGAAGAGAACTCATAAATGGGGTTAATACCCTTATAAGAGAGGCCAAGAAAGCTCCCCACCCCTTCCATCATGTTAGACTACAATGAGAAGAGGGCTGGAGATAAGGAAGCAGGCTCTCGGCAGACACTGAATTTGCCAGCATCCTGATCTTGGACTTCCCAGCTGCCAGAATTGTGAGAAATAAATGTTGTTTATTAGCCATCCTGTTATGGTATTTCGTTATATCAGTTCAAATTGACTGAGGCAAGGATAATTGTTATTTATAACTTAAAATTACAATCTGCTTTATGATAGCCCTTATTTCATTAGACCCGCCATGAAAGTGAAACAGAGGAAGTGGAGATGGACACCATGAGTTTCTAACATACAAGGATTGAATTTCGTTACCTTAACTACTCGGGATTTCACACATTTTAAAAAGACCAAATAGTCTTATGTTGTAGACCATGCACCCCATTCTCATACACTGCATTTATAAGCAACATTTGAGGAAGGTAATTCCTTGTTAGATGGATAACTGTGTGAGTCCATGATAGACTATTGAAGGATAAGCCAATGTGAAGATAGGACTATAAGATAACTGATAAATAAAACTATTTTGTTTGCCACAAACTATTCATATCATAAGGTTTTTTTAAATCTCAAAAGATGTTCAATCTCCTTTACCTCTACATGGATTACCGAAAATTCCAGATATGGTGATGGTTTTTATTTTGTCACTAATTTCAGCATCTAACCTCAACATTGCTATCTCCCAAATGTAGCTATTCATGAATAGCTACATAATTTAGGGTTATTAATTAGAATAAAGTTGGCAGTTAGACTGAAGAGTTCAGACTGTTTTCTTGTGATTCTTTAGTGCAGTTGACTGCCTGCAAACATTTAAATGATTCCCCTGCCACTTGTCTGTGTATTTAAGCAAATAGACTATTACAAGAACAAAGACCTACTTGGTTTTTCTAATTTGACGGAGGATAAAAGGTTCTCGCAGCTTTGTTTTATTTCTAAACTCATTTAGTAACAAGTGCATATCCACTTCGACTTTTTTGAATAGGTTTATTATGAAAATAGTCTAATAACAAATAGTTGGACCTGGAGTTTTTATTCATTCCTAAATGAGTCCAACCTTGTTTCTCATCATTTCTTTGTTTTATAATTATGTTCTCTTTCAGCCTATTCTGTGATCTCCTTCTGAACATACTCTATTTTGTACTGTGTTTACTTTGATTATGAACATCTCATTAGATGTAGTAATTTCTGTTATATGTCTAACTATAAATTCTTCAACTTATCTCTACCTAAAGATCCCTGCTTTTCTTAAATGACCCAATGACAATGCATAATAGAAGTACTTGCTCAAAAATCTTATTACTCGTATTAAGGAAATATAAGTGAGCCATTAAATTTAAAAGGAATGTAAAATATAAATGCTTTATAACTTGAGGTTGGGTTTTGTTCAAGCCAAAGGCTTGCTTGCCAGTAGTTTTTGGGAATGTGACTCCAGAAATCAGATTTGAGGGTCAAGGACAGGGGAACACAGTAGGAGGGAAAGCAATGTAAGATTTCAGAAATTTAAAAACTAATTGTTAGGACACCACCTCCTCTACTTCTATGTAAGTAGGACGTTTTTTGTGGTGTCCTGCAATTATCTTGCATGGACCCTCAAGTGATGATTGTTAATTTAAAGGAATTTTACAATTAGGTTTTCAAATCACTGGTAGTTTAAGATTGATCATGGCAATCAGCAAAGACATCCCACCTGGTCATTTATTTTTTTCCTCAGGGATACCCCTCACATATTTTTGTCTGATCTATCTGATCCTCACACTACAGTGACATTTTTGTCAATAAAGTTTTATGGGAACACAGCCACACACATTCCTTCATGTATTATCTATTACTGCTTTCACACCACAAAGTCAGATTTGAGTAGTTGGGACACAGATTTTATGACCTACAAACCCTAAAATATTTACAATATGGCTTTTAAAGAACATGTTTGTCAATCATAGTGTTAAACCAAGCCAAGTCAATTTTCTGCCTTGGTAATGCAAAACCTTACAGATTTCATTTACATCTTTGTTTTGTTTATCTACACAAGAGGAGAAGGTACCCTTACTCTTCCCTAAGTAAGATTCATGCACATATATCCCAACCCTTATGCTTGGCTCTCCATTTCTTGGTTTCCTAAATTTATCTGGCAGTTATAGAAAGATTTTAAACAGTAGTAGATACCAAGCTCTCAGATTCTGGTGTATTTATAACCCAGGAAAATAGTATAACACAACTGTTCCTTTCACGGACTTCATTTCTTTTCTCTCCTAGCACTATACAAATATTATATATTATGTATATAATGTATACATATATATCCTTTGTGCAGTTGCTAGCCTCTTATGTCTTCATCTTGGCTTTCAGTCTACATGATCCAAGGTCCCCAGTACTCTATCTTTGCCTTCAATTTGTCTCTGATCCCTGAGAGCCATGGGACTACTTTGACCTTCATAGCAGTGATCTTAAGCTTCTGCTTCTTTACTTGTTTTCAAAGTCTTCATTGAATCCATTTTCCTTCTCTTGTCTCTTATGTCCATTATCCTTCCATGAAAATAAAATATGTACACTGAACAGAGACCTAAAGCAACATATAAAGCTTATCCTTGATTCTTAGGCTTTTTCTATATTTCATAATTTTCAAAAATTTTTTGAATTGTCATTTATTGAAATGCTAATTATTGTTACTTATTATTGAAATGCATAACTATATTTATTATTAAGGTACCACTGCTGTTTTCCATACTTAACTGTTTCACTTATTAACTTATAAACCCAATACTAATCATAACAGCTGGCCAGAATTCAATATAATTCAAAAACATTGGAAAATCTTTAAAGAATTACATAGATACCAATTTAACACATGGTGTGATTCAAATCCATTATAGTTTTGCAAATATATTTTTAAATTACACTGATTCAAAAAGCAGCCATAGAGACCAAAATTAGAAACACATATTTTTTTAAAAAACTTTATTTTGTAAGATTATAAATAGAAGAGCGTCTCTTCCTTATACTTACTATGACAAGAAAAGTAGGTGAGTTAGTTCCCTTGCTTTCATCATTAAAGCACATTTTGGGTGTTGAAGTTGTCAATAAACTTGCAATGAACAAAATCCAGCTTAAACTAATTTAAGGAAAGTGACAATAGGTATAGCAGTGAAAGCTGAATATACTTGCCAGATCCATGAATTTCTATCTTTGTCTCTCGCCAGTTTTGTCTCTATCTATCTCTATCTCTTTTTCTACCCCCCATCTCTGCCTTCCCCTCTGTTGGCTTTAATCTCAGTCAGATTCTCTACATGCAACGAAAGTGATATCCTATAACAGCTTTAAGCTCACGTATTACTTGTTAGGCACCAAAGATCAAAAAAGTCTCTTCACCAATAGCTCAAGAAAATGTATTCCAGAAGGACACTGATTGTCCCAGCCAAAAGATATACTGCATTTGTCTTTTCCTCACCCAATCAATGTGACTGTGGAAGACTATGGATTGCAATTGGCCAGGGCTAGATCACATGCTCTTCCCTGTGGTACTATGGTATTTGAGAGAATGCCACATACAACCCTCAAATAATAATGAATTCTGATTAAAAGACATAAATGACAGGGGAGGGAAAATAAAGGTCTTTGTATCTACCAGTGTCTTCCATATGGACTATAAAAAACTTCTTGTTTCTAAAGTGAAAATCCCCACTATGATGAAGGTATGTACTGACATGAAATATAATTAAAATGTGAGCACTTTGCTTCTGGCTAAAAGGCTTGCTGCATTTCAAATGAAAGAATAATGAATAAGTGGAGGAATGAATGAATGAGTGAATGAATGAATGACTCAGTGAGTGATTAAGCATGACTCATTGTATCTACCCAGGTAATTCCTACATTCAAGAACTTCAAGGTCAAATTGACTATTTGTCAATTCTCAAAAACCGTGTAATTCACTGGGGGTTGAAATCACCATCTGTCCAGTCCTGTATCCACACTCTGGAATAGACCCAAACCCAGAGAAGCCAGCAGAGACAGCTTAGGCCTGGGGAAGTGGCCAGGTTTGAACACAACAATGCAGTTCTCAAGAACATGAACTTTATTTTTAAGTATTTTTTATTGATTAGGCTATCACAGTTTTCCCAATTTTTCCCAATTTATCCCCCTCCCCCTGTACCCCCAACCTTCCAGCATTCCTCCCACTTAGTTCATGTCCATGGGTTGTGCATATCAGTTCAAGCACATGAACTTTCAAGTCTTTCTCCCAATATCCCATTAAAGAAAACAAAAATCATCACGTGATTCATCTCATGGCTCCTTTAAAACTTGTGAATTCCTGGATTTTTTAAATCATTTCACCTTTCAAAGACTTAATATCCCAGTTATAATAAACTTTTAACAATAAAGTTTCTTACTATTTAATTTAATCATCATAGAACATTCAATCACTAATTCACTCATCCTTTTTTTTTTTTCGCCCTGTTGTTTTAAGCCAGTCACCAGTCATCTCTTTTTTCAAAATATTCTGCATTCTTCCTCCCAAAACCTAACCCTTCACCTCCCCTTTCACTCAACCCCCTCCATATCCCATACGAAACACTTCGTACTGGATAAACCTATTTACTTGATAAATATAGCACTCAATTTTAACATTGATTTTTATTAATTTGTAGTTATGTGTGTATGTGTGTGAATTTCCTCTATTAGATGGTACATATGCTGAGAACAAAGAGTCATTTATAATTATATCCCTAGTCCCAAGTCCAGTAAAAGACAAGAAATTTTGTTTACTTCCAATTTTTCAAATAAAAGTCCCTGTGTATGGTGTATAGTATAAATTGTTTTTAATTTAAAAGAAAGAGAATTACTTCATGTCATAAGGATTTTGAGTGACATTTCCTGGTATTTTCAAGGGTCTTAAGAGATTATTTGCTATAAAACTTAAATTCAGAATAGTAAGACTATTTCTCATAGCTATAGGTAAGAAACAATTTCTCTTTCTTTTTGCTAAGACATAAAGAAAAATAGTGTATCTTGTGGAAAAAAGGAAGAACAGAAAAAGAGGCAGAGATAATTTACATTTGATGGATGTTTACATATTATCATTTTGTAGTCAGTTTGATTTCATGCGAAGCAAGAAGAAAATATATTATTGTCTTTACTTAAAAATTCAGAAAATTGGAAAATTAGAAAGTTAAGGAACTTAGGGCAAGTTCATGAATCAAGTTACTGTGTGAGTTCAGTTAGTGGTACATAGCAGGACTATAATTACAGTCAAGTTTTCCAATCTCCTTCATGTATTATTATATTACATTTGACTAGAGACATCCCCCTTTAAGCACCATTTTCCTCATTTTGAAACAAGGATTGAATAACACCTGCCTGTTAAAGTCATAGTGAGAAAAAGGAAAGAATTCATGGAAAGCACTGCTCAGTACAAAGACTGTGCTTCGTAGCCACTTGTACGGCTCTATCTGCCTTCACCATACCAACTGCCTCATTTAAGAAAAATGTTTGCCTAAGATAGTAAGTGCTCAATGAACGGTGGTTTTTAATTTTCATTTGAGCCAAATTCACATTGCACCTCTCTCTTTAATTCTGATTTATTACAACCCTTTAGTTGGAACTGAAGGTCAATTCTACCTTACTGCAGAGCTTTAGAAGTGTTAAAATAAGAATTCAATTTGGTGTACTTTGACACAGAGTTGGTGGAATGGTTTGAAAACAAAATGCTACTTTGATTTTCTTTGTCTAAAATACTTTATGTTTATAGCAGATTGCCATAAATAATTTGGGCATCATATTTGTATAACAAACCTGTTTCAGACAACAATGAAGATTTTCTATCCTGTTTAAATATAAATTCAAAAACCAAGAGATTTGTACACATTCCTGTAATGATTTTTGTCATCAGAAGTGAATGTTGAAAGGGATGACCAAAGCTGCTTTTCCAACCTCTACTGGGCCAGAGGCTTCTTTTGGGAACCATTGGTTTTGCCTTCTACTCAATAACATGTGATTTATTAAATATTCATTTGAATGGGTGCTCTCTAAAGAAAACGGAGCCAGCTCTGGCTAGTGTGGCTTGGTTGGAGCATTGTCCCATAGCCAAAAGATTGTGGGTTTGATTCCTTTTCAGGGCACGTGCCTGGGTTGCAAATTCGATCCCTGGTCTGGGTGCCTGCAATCCCCAGTTCTGGAACAAACGGATGACAGCCTATCAATGCTTCTCTCATGTGATGTTTCTCTCTCTTCCTTTCTCCCTAAAAAGCAATGGAAAAATGTCCTCATATGAGATTAAAAAATTAAAAAAAGAAATGAAGCCAATTTAGTCCCTTGACTTGTATTAGCCTTAATCTCACTTATTGTTATTGTACATTATGGTAGAGGTTATTTTTCCCTTTAGATACTGACTGAGTTTTCAGTCATGTTTTTTTAACTCAACCTAACTTGATACTATAGAAGGCACTAACAAATTATACCTCCTTATGCTGAAATAAACTCAGACATCTCCCTGCCTCCCACCTGTCCATCCACTGCTGGATGTAGTATCAGAGTTTGTGGTCATATAAAACCACAATGGTAGAATCTGTTTCTGAGTGGAATGGCTATGGGAGTGCAGATTTGAAACAGTAATGGGTAGGTATGAGGAAAAGTGCTAACACAGCAGGCCTGAGACTGCCATCCTTAAAAAGGCCAGTGTGTGAGGTCAACCATTGGCTGTCATCTAGGTTCACAGATTAGGGGAGAGCATTTTCACCATTCCCTAACTGTCTGAGTGGCTCACTGTTCTAAATGGTTTGTGTTGAGTACTTGCTTTCCTTCTGGAAGTCTGGAATTTTAGTTTTTGGTACATGTTAGGCAAAGGGTTCCCATGTGACTAACCGCCAATAAAAATACGAGCTGAGTTGCCAATGAGCTTCCTTTGTAGACAGGACTGTACGTGTGTTGTCACAATTTGGTGCTGGAGAAATTAAGAGCAACCTGTGTGACTTCCTGGAAAGAGGATTCATAGAATTACGCTCTTAGTTTCTGGTGGACTTTGCTCCACGCTCTTATTTCTTTTTCTGAGTTTTCTTTGTGTCACTCACAGTAATAAATCTCTACTGTCAGCATGATTTAAAAAGAAAATGTTTGCCTAGAAAAGGCAGAGCAAAGTGGAAAATAACTATATGTTGAAATTGCTGAGATATAAAAAGATAAACACTAGAAAAAACTGTCTGACAATTCAGTCTGCAGACCAACAAGAAGTGTTACTGGTTAAGAGTGGATTGATTGCCATCAGAAAAATGGATGTGCGGCTGAAGATGGTCAAGAGCCTCAAGGTAAGATGGTCAGGAAGAGAATGTATGAATACTAAGTGCCATTTCCCCTCAGGACACTTGCAACGAGGAGGATTGAAAAAGTAGGTAGGGCCCATGCAGGCCAATGAAAGGAAATTTTTGCAGCCTTATAAAAATTTTCTATATTGAAAGGCTAGTTTTTTAAACTACAACACTAAACCACAAATTTCGCAAAATAAAATTCTGGTGATATTGCTACACTTTAACATACAAGTTGCTTGATATTTACAGACCTTTAATATTTGAACCCAAAAAGTTGCTGCAGACATTTATATTAGGTGTGAAGAGAAACTGTAAAGTAAGTGTTGTAAGGTCTGGGTTCACAATTCGGACAATCTTTCAAGTCCTCCGGGCTTGTATGTGTTACAGCTTTCTGTTTCATTTAATATTCAATGTATATTTACTTTAGATTCACCCTAGTTCTCATGGATTAATGAAAGTGTTTCCGTTTTTAAAAGAAAATACATTTTAATTGGTTTTTTTGGAGCTCATTCACATGATGCTCTTGCTGTAAAAGAATAAATTTAATATAGTAAATAAAACAATCATCCTACTATTTGTATTTTCATAACAAGTAAGCAAGATATTTACCTGAACAAGAATATACACCTCTGAACTGTGAGGTGAGAGGTAGTTTCTCAAAATACTTCCTTAAATCAAAGATCGTTTGGGGGAAGAAAATAAAATTGAAAAACATGAACAGGTATGTATGATCTAATGTTATTATTAGAAGGTATTGGTTTTCTCCTCCTTTAATTCTTGACTTTGTAATGAACTCTAAAGTTAATAATATACTAATGGTCCTAGCATTCTGTACACACTCCAGGTCTTATCCATCACAAATAATTTGCATAATTCAGCTCTTTTGAGCTGCAGAATCTCACACCATGTAGATGGAAAAAGAAAAACTTGCCAGAAAAAGCCAAGTAGATCCATACAGAGTTGGCGAAAGTTGTTTTATAGTTGTGAGGATGTGAAACAGTTTATTCATGCATTACTGTTTATTAATTATTGTATTATTTTTATTATTTTTTATTTTTATATATATTTTTATTGTTATTCAAGTATAGTCTTCTGTCTTTTACTCCCATCCCAGTCTACCCCCCCAGTGCTCCCCACCTCCTTCCTATTTCCACCCCCCTTAGTTTTTGTCCATGTGTCCTGTGTACTTGTTCCTATAATCCCTTCCCTTTTTCCCCTGAAATTAATTATTGTATTATTTTCCATATGGACAACTGTAAGCCTACTTTTTCCTCACCCTGTAAAATAAACCTGAAAGAAAAAGGGGAGGAGGGAAGAGGGAAAAAGTCACTGGGCTTGTGTAGCCTGAAGACAGAGAAATATCTTTTAATGTTTGGTGGAGAAGGTAACTGAAGCCTAGAGTGAGAACAGGCCATGGTTATATATTGATTTTTTATTACAGAAAGCTTTATCATCCCAACATAGGAATTTTCCAGATATGTGGGTCCAGGAATCAAAAAAGAGGCACAGTTAGAGGGCTCATCTATGATTTTGACCTAATCCTGATACAAAAATCAGAACTAAGAGGGATTTAGAATGATGATACAATCAAGAGTCTCTGAATTCGAAAGATGCAGAACTATTATGAAGATGACAATACAATGAAGTCAGGGGTACAAAGTTGAGACGAGTATCTATTTTGAAGTAGATATTCTAGCTATAGGTCTAAACAAATGCAGCTTTGCATTGTCCACTACATTGAGGAAACTAAAAATATCCCCTTAAGAAATGGTGAAATAGCATATAGTCTTTGCCCACCGCACATCCACACATTCAATTTCTTAGGAAATTGGAGTCCTAACTAGAAGAAGAGTTCCAGGTCCACCTTGCATGGATAAATGTGTGGCATCTTCCCATCTCTGTGGTCAAAACCAAACCTTCAGTGGGGGGAGGTGTTGGAACTAACAGGGGACTTAGAACTGAAATAAATTTTTAGTTTCCTATGCAAATTATTTACCTAAAGAACTTGGAAAACAGTCAAGAAATAGTATTTTACAAAATGGATAAGATGCTGAGTCATAACAAAAATATCATGAATACTAAATAGGAAAGTAAAAGATTACCTGTAGAGAAAAGCCTGTTTTTGATTAGTTTTCTAGCCTTGCATTGGGACTTAAAGTTGTAAAGAATCATATTCCTACAAAAGCATTAACTCACTGCAGTGGAAAAGGAGTAGGCAAACCATGCCCCAGGAAAAAAAATCTGGCTCCTATATATTTTCCTACCATTTGTAATAATGGCTCTCATTTTTTAAGTGGTTGGAAAATATATCAAAAAGAAGAAATCATATTTGGTGACCTGTTGAAATTACATGGAATTTAAATTCTGGCATCTGTCCTGAACTTTAATTGTGACAGTGTCACACTCATTCATTTATGTATTATCTGTGGCTACTTTCACACTACAGGCCAGAGTTGAGAGGTTGGAACAGAAACCATACACTCATACGGCCCCTGAAGACTACAATTTTTACTCTTGTCTTTTACAGAAAAAGTTTGGCAATCACCACGCTAGCACAAGAATATAACAGAATAGAAGAGCCTTTTGCCTTTGTCAATTTCACTGATGTACATTAAAACCAGGGGAAATGTGTTCAGCCTCTGGGATAGGTTGTATAACTCTACTGGATAGTTTCACAAGGGACAGTATAGCAAGGCACGGAGGCTCAGAAATAAGTTAAAACGAAGTGATTTGGAGTAAAGAATTCATAAGCTCAATTGTTATTTATTGCTCTTTCAAAATCTCCCAGATTCTTACTGTCGGTGAAATCAGAGCAAAAGAGGAAAATGAGAACAAATTTGAAGCTATCAAGAAATTGAATCACCTGAAGAAATTCAAACTGAGGTATAGGAATGAATCTGATAAGCCAAAAGGGATATAAGTTTGTCTTTGCCTTTAGCAAGTGAAAAATCCCAGAGGGCTGAAAAAAACAGGTTCCCAGGTCTTAATCAGTATCAGTGGACTCCACTAGTTACAGGCTAGGGTTAGACCCCCAAAAATTCACCATGCTTGCCTGGCTATCCATTCAGAATTCAGCTGGGGCAGAATTAGTTATGCATTTGCTCTGGTTTGGGCAAAGAAGAACATCTTTCAGTATTAAATCAATATTAATATTCTTAATCAAGTACATAAACATTTCTTTGTCAAACTCCTTTTCATTGATACCTAAAAGTGAGGAAAGTAAAGGGTTACTCCCCCTGCCCACAGCCTAAAGTTAGAGAGGTGGGACTGTGAGGACACCGCTTGGCAGTATTTCTGGAGATTTTCCAGATGAATGACACAGCACTCTCCAGACCCCAGTGAAAGAGTGAAAGGAAGGCGAGTCAGCCTGTGATAGTTTGTCGATGAAACGACCATCTGAAAGTCCCATTTAAATACTGGATTTGCCTGTGGAGGCATCTGTAAGACTGACAAGGGTAAATTTGTTAAAAGGGTAAAAATTTTAATTCATAAGTTTTCCAGTATTTTAACATCATTAAATAAAGAGAATGTATTCTTTCCCCATTTAGTTTTCTACCTGCCACTTACACTTTTAGGAAGTATGTCTTTGTCAGAATATTATGATGAAGAATCACATAATAAGCATAAAGAAGAAAGGAGTAGGTAGAGTAGGAAAAAATCTTTTATGAAACACTAATATTGCCTTAAAAACTAATTAGAAATTGGAAAAGAAAGAAAAAATCTGCATTGATTAGCCAATATTGAAATAAAGGTTTATTATTATTTATTTACATTCATATTTTGAGGCATTAATTTGAGAGGAAAACAGATTTCTAAGCAATAAAAAGTGAGAGAGAATTGAAGAAAAGAGAAAAGGAGAAGAATTCCAGAATTTAAATATCAAAAATAATCACACATTTAGGTGTCTGCATATCTATCTGAATATGACCATGAGTAAGATGGGATCTGGAATTCTAGGATTCATAGTTTGTCATGTAAAGCACATATTCACCAGAATAGGTGCTGCACCAGATCCTTTACTTGGGGTAGCACTTCATTCACAAGAGTGAATCAGATCCACAACATAGGTTACTGTTCACAGAAGTTTACCGCACACTAAACATTTATGGTTGACCTCTTTTAGCGTGCCATCTCAGCATCCCATTGTTTTCTGTATTAGTGTTGATAAGTCAAACTACTTTTCTATAAATTTCTCCAATTTGTAGACACGTAGCCATAAATCCTCATTTTGCAGGTGATACAATGATTATTCACCTTTCTAAAAAGATGATACAGTCAATGTTCTCTACTTCTAAGGATAGCTCAACAGCATATTTGCCCTAAAGGGGTGGTAAATATGATCAATGCACAGTGAAATATTTATGTGCCCAATTCTATTTCTAATGCATTATCAAAATATCTGTTTACTTCACTTAAATAAAACTTGAAAATATTTTATTTCCCTAATCAGACAGAGAGTATGTCACAAAAATCTTTAAAATGCAAAAGACTAGCACATTTAGGGTGACATTTTAATACGCTGGTGCAGCAGCCTGACAAAGCACCTCCACTTAGATCTCCCACAACTGAGGGGGTGATTTATGCTCAAAGACAAAACATTCTTTTAGTCTGAAAAATACTGTTTTAAAAATTGTCTTCAGAGGTATGCTGCTATTAAATAGTAAGGAATAATATAAGTGAAGAGTAAATATATAAAACAATGACTTTTGATGACTGGTAATTAATTATTCCTTCACTGAAGAAAAATGTTAGGTCAAAGAATCAGTAAACTAGGATCCATATGTACATATTCAATTCAACAATCACTTACTGAGTATCTTCTTTATGAAAGGTAATGTGCTACATATTGGGGTACAAAGATAGGAAAACCACAAGCTAATGTGAAATTAATATAGGGTAGGCCAAAACGTTCATTTGCTTTTTTCTGTAAGATGGCTCTAGTGGCACTTAGTTGTTTTTAACTTCATTCCAAACAATTTTGTGAGATTGTATTGTAACAACTGTCATATCAGCTTGCATTTAAAAAGAACTTAAAATTGGTGAATTTTGGGATATCCATTTTAATATTGAAGATAGAAGAAATGGCATATTAATTTGACATATTATATTTTATTATCAGAAAATGTAAAAAGGCAACTGAAATGCAAAAACAATTGTTCAGTGTATGGAGAAGGTGCTGTGACTGATTGAATGTGTTCAAATGGTTTGCAAAGTTTTGTGCTGAAGATTTCTTGCTGGACAATGCTCCACAGTCAAGTAGACCAGCTGAAGTTGAAAGGGAGCAAATTGAGACATTAATTGAACTGAGAACAAGCAACATTATACCATGCAGGAGATAGCCCACATACTCAAAATATTAAAATCAAACTTTGAAAATCATTTATACTAGCTTGGTTATGTTAATTACTTTGATGTTTGGTTTCCACATAAGTAAAAAAAATCTTGACCATATTTCTGCATATGATTCTCTCCTTAAACATAAGAAAAATATTCCATTTTTTGAACAAATTGAGACAAATGATGAAAAGCAGATGATTTAGAATAATATGAAATGGAAGAGATAGTGGGGCAAGTGAAATGAACCACCAACCACCACACCAACGGCCTGTCTTCATCCGAAGAAGATGATGTGTATACAGTGGAAATGAAATGGAGTCCTCTATTATGAGCTCTTTCCAGAAAACCAAATAATTAATTCCAACAACCAATATTGCTAATTTGACCAACTGAAAGCACAACTCCACAAAAAGTTTTCAGAATTAGTCAACTGAAAACGTATAATATTCCATTGGGATAATATACAGCAAGACTGTATGGTCCTTTGATGGCCAGGCAAAAACTGTTATAGCTTGGCTGGGAAGTTCTGATATATCCGCCATATTCACCAGACACTGCATGTTTGGATTTCCATTTATTTCAGTCTTTATAGAATTTTCTTGATGGAAAAAATTTCAATTCCCTGGAAGACTACAAACAGCATCTGGAACAGTTCTTTGCTCAAAAAGATAGAAAATTTTTGGAAGATGGAATTATGAAGTTGCTGGAAAGATTGGTGAAAATAAAAAATGTATTTTTATTTTTTAATGTATAATATAAAAATAAATGTATTTTTTATTTTTACTTTAAAACAGAACGAACTTTTGGGCCAACTTAATGCATCATTGAAAGCAAATTAATCAAAATCTCTACCATTCCCAGTTTCTGTCAATGGTACCTAGGGTTTTATGTTTCCCTCTACCTTTCCTTCATCCTATCAAATCCTGCTGATTTTTTAACCATTTATTAATTCAACAAACATTTATTGCATATCTGCTATATTTTTAAAGTGATAGCATTACCTAACATAAAATTTACCATGTTAACCATTTCTAAGTGTACAGTTCAGTGGCATTTAAGTATCATATATTCCTGCTATTATGAAACTATCGCCACCATCAGTTTCCAGAACCTTTTCATTATCCCAAACCAAAATTCTGTATCTATTAAACTATAACTCCCCATTCTCACCTTCCCCCCAACCCAGGGCCTAGCAACCACCATTCTACTCTCTGCCTTTAGGAATTTGACTACTCCAGGTATATCATGTAAGTGGAATCATAGAATATTTATCCCTTTGTGGCTTGCTTCTTTCACTTAGCATGATGCTGTGAAGGTTCATCCATTTTATACCATGTATGAGAATTTCCTTCCTTTTAAAGACTAAATAACATATCATGGTATGGATAAAGCATGTTTTGCTGATCCATTCATCTGCCAATGGGCTTTTGGGTTGCTTCCATGTTTTGGTCACACAAGTGTACAAATATTTATGTTCCTGCTTTCACTTTGGGAGAGGGGAGTAAACATCCAGAGGTGGAACTGATGAATCATATGGTACTTCTATTTTTAACATTTATGAACTGTCATACCATTTTATACCAAAACAATTGTATCATTATATAATGCCACCAGCAGTGCACAACGGTTTCAATTTCTCCACATTCCCACCAATACTTGTTATTATTTTATAGACCAGCTATCCCAATGGGTGGGAAGTAGTAGTGCATTGTTGTTTTGATTTGCATTACCCTACTTATTAGTGATGATGAGCATATTTTCATATGCTTATGGGGAAAAAAAGAATTTTTTGGTCAACCCAATATGTCTATACTCATCCTTATCTGAACATCTGCACGTACCACTTACAATGAAAAGTTTTCTCATAAGACTGAGGTAGGTGATAGTATATTAAAAATTATGTTATTTCAAATATAGGGTGTTCTCCTTTAAACTCTAAACTTGTATATTATAACTGTCTTTTGGTTATCTCTTCTTGGTTTCAAACTCATGATATTCAAAATAAATTTGCAATACAGTGATTTAAAAAAAAATCCTACGTAGTTATTCTTCAGTTTTAGCCTTCTAACCCTATCAGAGTAGAAGCCAAAAATTGTCACCACAATCTTAAGGTCCAAAAGTCCTCTCTGATCTCTCTCCTGAAACACTTGAGGCAAATACATTTCCTTGCTGTCTCTCAAATGCAATAGGCATATTCCCACCTCAGGGCCTCTGTATTTCCTCTGCATTAAATGACCTTCCCCCAGATATACCTATACTTCCACACACATGAAGTACACTTTCTCTGCTTTTTTCTGTTTCATTTTATATTTTCATGCTTTCCACTATATTGTAACTTTCATTAAGTGAAGGATCTTGTCTATTTTTATACAATTATATCCTCTGTGCCTCAAATGGTGCCAGAAACATAAGAGATGACCAATAAATACGTCAAATTAATCCATTAACACTGAGTAAATTATAGCCCTTGAATAATTGCTAAATATATTCCTTTAATAGGAAAAAGGGAGGGAAGGAAGTAGGGAGGGTGAAGAGAAAAAAGAAAAGGAAAAAAGGAAAGAATCAAGAAAGGAAAAAAGCATTGCATTTTCCAAGGCATTTTCCAAGGGCTTTTCAGTTTACAATCTCCTACTTTGAACAATTCCAATCCATGTTCACATTAGGAGAGTCTTTCTCTCAGATCTTCCTATCAGAGCTTAAACTAACTGTAGGACTGAAGTATCAGAAATATTGAAGTTAAAGAGCAAATACACATATGATTAAACAAAAAACTCCAAGGGACACATTTCCTTAAGATCAATTACTTCCTCTGTAACACTGGACATTTCCCAGTTACCAAATTAGAAGTAATCACTCCTTTTTCTATGTTCCCTAAAAGGATATTAGCCCCTTATAGTAGTTCTGGAAACCAGACTAACTGATTACATATTTTTCAACTGTTTCTATCTCACTGTTAAATAAGAGGGCAATGATAGCATCCCAATTCTTTTTTTTCTTTTCTTCCCTATCTAGCATACTACCTGTCACATAATAAATCCTCAATAAATGTTTACTGAATTTAATCACACAGGAAATAAAGAAATATTAAATGCAACCTTAAAAGTACACACATGCCCAACTTTAACTTTAGTAGAATCCTCTAGCTCTCCTTCCCTGTCCTGCTCTTTTGGTGAGTTCAGATTAAAGTGCGTGATAAAATAAAAATGGAAAAACATACATACACATAGAGATATATACATAGTCTTTGTAACCATGCACTCAAGTTCTCAGTCTTCCAGAAGCAAGAGAGAGAGCTGGCTGCCAAAAATTTATAGCTTCTACCCTTAGAGACATTGAGAGTTCATAAATATCAGAGTTCAGACTCAAACAATGTATTCAGTTAATGTAAACAGAGAAATTAAAATTATAGCTGTGTAAAGTACAGTGGGACTATGTATAAATATCCTCAGATATTCAGAAACTCATTCTGATTCCTGGAATTATTACAGTGATATACTTAAAACAATTTATGAAAATAAATAAATTTTCTGAATACTTATGTTATAAGGATATATATATATATATAATTGTCCAGTGAATGAATGGTAGGTAGTAAATTTTAAATTTGAACCAAAATTGTGTTCCCAAAAATGTCCATTTACCAAAACTTTCAATTAAGTAATGGTTGCTTTTGAGACTGCATGCATATAACTTCGGCCAGCTGCTTTACTTATATGTATTTGAATATTCACAGTCCCTCAAGGTGGGTCTTACCTTCCCATTTTTACAAATGAGAGCAGATGAAAACCAGACTCCCAGCCTCTGCAGTTCAGACTCTCTGTCCACTACATATATTACACTGCTTCAAAGACAGTGAATATAATGAACTGTGTACCTCTCTGATCATTTCAATATTGAACAATCACACGAAGTTAAAAATAACACAATTAATAAGCTGAAGATAATTATTACAGTGCAAATATTACTGTCTCTCTATGAGACATTTGTATTTTTATCACATACATTATGACTATGGGACATTCATATTACTACTCATCAATATTTTCCTTGTCTTTGACATTATACATACATATATTTAATAGACAAATAAAAGCTAAAATTTCTCCTAAGTATAGTTTGTTATTTGAATGATCTCTTGCTTAGTCTTTCAAAACACGTTTACAAATAAGTTTTTACTTTTATAAAGCAAAATATTTTCTCAAATAAATTTAAAATATAATCTGTACAAATGAGGACAGTTCTTACCACAGTCTTACTAAAAGCAAAGGCCTCTCCATATTTCTGTGAAGATTTTGTGGAGGGTAAGCTAAAAAGATGGGGTAATTTGAAGATTTTAACATTGCAATGGTCATCCACAAAGCTAAGATTAGGAACCTCTGTAAAACAAAATCCAAAATGAAATCTTTTTTGAGATCTGAAGGTAAAAAAATACCATTTGTCTTAAGAAGACATTATCTAAAATACCAGACTAGTAAGTGCAGGTGGCATGTAGTAAATACTATTTTATTTATTTTTTTAATTTTTTTTCTTTTTCAAGGTTTTATTTATTTATCTTTGGAAGGAAAGGGAAAGAGAGAGGGAAAGAAATATCAATGTATGGTTGTGTCTCATGTGTCCCTTCCTGGGAACTGGCCTGCAACCCAGGCATGTGCCCTGACCGGGAATCGAACTGTGGTTGTTTGATTTGCAGGCCCGTGCTCAAGCCACTGAGCTACACCAGCCAAGGCAGTAAATACTATTTAAATACAATGATTTGCAATGAATTTAAATGAGGCTTGCTATAAAATATGGGAAATTTTCACATATATTTGCTTACAGCATTGTCACTTAAATGCCTTTCTTTAGGATTTATAAAAAAAACTTTATAAAAAGTTTGTATAATGTCTAAATAACTGTGTAATGTTGTTTCTATAGTGCATTCCAATGCTAACATGGTTGAATAATTTATTGATTTTTTTACTATTTATGTACATGTAGGCATTTAGCATATATTCCCATGAAGAACTAAATACAGTATAAAAATCACGTTTATATATAACTCACCTAATTCAACTAAGCTAGTGAAGAACTTTAATTTTTTAGCTCTGGCTGGTGTGGTTCAGTGGATTGAGTGCCAGCCTGCAAACCAAAGGTCACTTGTTCAATTCCAGTCAAGGCACATGCCTGGATTGCATGCCAGGTCCCCAATTGAGGGTGTACAACAGGCAACCAATTGATGTATCTCTCACACATTGATATTTCTCTCCTTCTCTTTCTATCTTCCTTTCTTTCTCTTTAAAAATTAATAAAAATCTTTAAAAAAGAAGTTTAATTTTCTTCATTATTCTTTTTTAAAAATTTCCTCTCAGATTAATTGTGTATATTTGAGGTAAAATAATGTGGCAACTTGCTTAGGACTAACTACTTTAAAACTTTAAAATAAGGCCAAAAGATTCTTAAATTAGTTAAGGATCCTTTAATGATTCCATTGACTGAGTTTGTTGAGAAAATTAATTTATCCCGGCTTGTACTCCTCTTTTTAAAATATTTGTCTACTTTCTAAATACAATTGGAGATTTTTTTATTATTAATAGAGGCTTCCATTTAATTTGTTGAAACTGAAAATTTTTTAAAATCCAAAGTCTCAAAGTTCAAACATAATTTTATACATATGAATTTGTGATTATAAGTATTTATTTTTTAATAGTATAAACCTATATAAAATAAATGCATTAAAACCCAACTATAGGGAGTCATTCTGCATGGCATGGAAATGTAGCTCAGCACTCACGTGGAAAACCAGTAAGAAGCAAGTCGGTACATAAGACCATGCCCACGGATAGGTTTTCCCATAGGGAATCAGGCCTGCATTGTACCTAGGCCGCTATGAGGCTTACTTTTGCTAAAACTCCCCACCCTGAATTGAGGCAGCAAGGGCTTACTGGAGCTTCCTGTAGTCTGTGCTAAACCTCCCAAGTATGGAGTATAACCAGTTCAACCACTTTTCCCCTTGGTCTGCAGCATCCTTCTCTTTGAAGTAATTAGCAACATTCTTTCCTTTGTTATCTGGAAAAGGTAATCACCTACAGTGAACCTGTGCATAGTAAATGAGGACCATCCTCAATGTAGTTTACCCAGAAAAGCAATAAAAGTCTTTCCAGGCAAGGGCCAGAGCCCTCTCTCTCACTTAGACAGTGGCCATGCCATCCCTTTTTCTCCATAGGATTTCTGTAGTCCGTGTGTGTTTGTTCATAGCAGCTACAACACACAGGGATCCTGCTGGCCAGGATCTGCATCACCCAACCTTATCTGACAAACCAGCATTCTGATACAATGAGTTATACAGAGCAAATTACCAAGGCAACAAATCAAGGGAGGTCTTTAAAAATCACTTTTGTTTAGTGAACTGTGAGGTTATGCACATACAAAATTAAATCACTGTTCACTTATATCATTGTAATCAGAAATTTGTAATTCAAGTTATAAAAACTTAATAGGAATGCGTGCTTTAAAGTGAATGGAGGAGCTTGCAGCAGATCAGTGCTCCACCTAGAAGAACCAAAAAAGGTGGCCAAACACGGGAAGCTCAGAGAGCTGTTTAGACCATGAGAATCAGGGGGGTTGAAATTCCAGAAAGAGAAGCTTGAAAGGCTAAGTTTACCTCAATAGCCATTATTACTCAGGAGCACTTGCCAATCCTGAGTGTGGTAGGGACCTTGAATATGAAAGCTATCTCCCCTGTGACTGGGTTGTCTACATGGCACAACTGATGTTAAGAAGGGGAGGATATTCTTGATGGACTCAGTCTAACCATGTGAGCCCTTAAAAAGGATTGAGCGTTCTTGGTGAAAGAATCCAGATGTGAGAGGTAATGAGGAATATTCTTTTTTGCTCTATTTAAAAATGGAGGGCTCAGCAGGCAGTCTCTAAGGACTAAGTATAACTCCTGGCCAACATACAAGGCAAAAATTTAGAGACCACAGACTTGCAAATGCAAGGAACTAGATTCTTCCAAAGGCCTGATGGCATAAAATCCAATCCTTCTATAGTCAATCCCCCAGATGAGTACACAGCCAGTGGACTCCTTGATGTCAGCCTGGTGACACTGAGCACAAATTCTCATGCCATGCCCAGACATCTGACTGCAGAAATATAACCTAATAAGTGGGTGCTGTTTTAAGCTGCTAAATTTGTGGTAATTTGTTATGCAAAAATTCTAAGCAATGACAGAAGGCTGAGAATCTGGTTATTTATACTGATGAAAGGCCATTGCACAGAGAACCCAAAAAGCTTTCGGTAGAGACTTACTAGACCTTTAAATGTGTACCCAGTTTCTGTGTGGAGTAATATACTAAAAAATAAATAGTAAGCCTCTGAAAAACAGATCAGATTTTTTCAGCAGGTAAGTAAAACGGAGGTAAGATCCAAGAAAGTCTAACTGGACTCTCAGTTGAAAATCCTGGACAGATACAGATGAATCAGAAACAGACTGAGCCTTACCAGGACCATAACCATCTCTACTTCGTAAAATACCTAATGAATTAAGGGACCATTTTTTTCAGCTAATAGAAAGGGAAAAACCTCTCCAGAGAAAGGTAATATTATCTGGTATCTGTACAATATCCTGCGATCAATCAAACATAACTAGTCACATCAAAGTCAGGACCACCTGATCGAAAACCACAGAAATTCAATAGACAATAACAAAAGATCTAACAGTGATATAGATATTAGTTAGTTAATAAGAATCTTTAAAATAGCTGTTATTAATATGTTCTACAGAATAAGTGACAAAGATAAAGTGAGGAACTTTACCAGGGAATTTAACTAAGAAAAATATATAATCATGTACAAGCTTTGAACTTAAAACAATACAATAACTAAAATTAAACATTTTAGATGGTCTCCTGTTATTGATGAGAAAATTCATGTCAGAACTCTCTAAAATGAATAAAAATGACCAAATAGTCATTACTCAGCTTAAGTAGTTCATTTTTAATTAAAAAGTATAACATGATCTTACGCAACGCTCCCTAAGAACCAATTTCCAAATTCCTCCTCATGGCAAGAGGATAAACAGTGCTTGTTAGTTATTTAAATGATTTATGTCCAACTATACCCAGGAAAAGTCTAAATGTTGGTTCTTCAACTCTGGAAAATAATCTACCAGTTAACCAAGAGAAGGCCCAAGCCTTACCACTAAATTGGAGGGAACCCTGAAGGCACAAGAATTCACAGCTTGGTAATGTTTCAGAATGTCCCATATATCTAAAACTAAACTTCCCTGAGGACTTTGGGTAAAAACAAAATTAAAAATTTAATAGTTATCTTGAAAGATACTCATAATAACTATTGTTCAAATTCACGAAGCCTGTCACAGTGTCCTATTATGAAGTGTCTTTAATTTCATTTCCCTCAGAAATGTGAGAAATTAGTCCAAAGATTAATGTCTGATCATAAAGGAATTCAGAAAAATGTTTAACAATAAATAAGCAGCTCCATGAAAATTAACAGATTCTACTTGATCAAAGAAAACACAGATATTCATTTACCTATAAGGTATTGAATACATTTACATATTAATTTTTTGTTTTGTTCTTAAATATGACAGTGAAGTTTTTTTAACATGTTAATTAGCTGAAGTGTTTTAATGTTTTATGTAAGGATAACAAGAAGAAGTGAACACAAAGCACTTTTTTCTTTTTCCTAAGATTTATTTTATTTATTTTCAGAGAGAGGGGAAGGGGCAAAAAAAGAGAGGGAGAGAAACATCAATGTGTGGTTGCCTCTCATGCACCACCAACTGGGGACCTGGCCTGCAACCTAGGTATGGGCCCTGACTGGGAATCTAATCAGCAACCTTTTGTTTTGCAGGCCTGCACTCAATCCACTGAGCTTCACAAACCAGGGCTAAACTTTTTTTGTTTTCATTTATACTTTGGACCATTTCAGAAACCCAAAATGATGTCAACTTTCTTTTGAAGAATTGGTTTTTGTAAGTAAAAATCATCTTTCAGGATTCTTGAGATAGTGTGTTAGTAATGAATATTAACTAATATTATTATTGCAAATTTAAAATTACTAATGCTCAAATAAAAATAAATGTGTGCATGTATTTACTGATATGTAGTAATCAAAGGACCATAATTTTATTTTTCTCAATAAACAAAATATTTGTGTTATCATAATCAATTATTTGCAGGATTTTAATACATTTTACATACAATAAAATTGGAAAAGGCATCCTGATAGTCAAGTTAAAATCAAATATAAAATCATTTTGAAAATCATGACAAATATAAGTTTACAGTAAATTGTTATAAAATAAGTAAATTGCAAGTATGTTTTTACAGATGAATTATACATCTTTACCTTTAAAATAAGCCGATACTTTCTCCTTACAGCCATCATTGAATATAGAGAAGTCTCTTGAAATGTCGTAAAATGAACTTTCTGCCAATGCTTCCATTTCTTAGCAGTAGTCATTACAAAGAAAGAACCCCGTGAAACATTTAAGACCTGAGCTTTCAACATCACCACGAATACCTTTTCTGCATTTTGGACCCTTTCTATAATTCAACATTTTGTATTTATTTCAAGGTTGGTGAGTGTAAAATTTCACATTGGTATCTGAATGACTTTTATTTCTGAACTAGATCTTAAACTGTGTACCATAAGCATATATTAAAAATGACTTGAAGAAACAAATATCATTGAGGTTTTCATCTTCTCAGATTTTAATTGCTATGTTAAAGAATGACTAATAAACAATAAATAAATGAGAGAATATTCAAGAAATATATTACTTATATTTATCATGATTAAATATGGTTTGTGGTTTACATAATTTTCATATCTAAGATGCCTGAGGGTTGCATTCTATTTTACAGTGGCAAGGCAAAGAAAAAAATGACAGTTTGGTTAGGCTGATATCCTTTCAAATTTTAGGGTAAAAAAAACTTCTTTGGATTCAGCTTAATATAGATTAAAGAGAATGAGCTTTGGAACTGATAGATCATTGTTCCTTTTCTGCTCCTGCCTCTTGTTAACTTTTAGAAATTAAACAAATCGATTTATTTTAACCTGAGTTTCTTTATTGGCAAAATGATATACATGTATGTATCACTACCTATGTAGGAACAGCTATAATATGTTTAAAGCTCTTGGCCATTAGTAGGCATTCAATGAATGGTACTTACTCCTGGATGTCCTGGCCCTTCACTGTCAAATATTCTGCTCGGTGGCATGAAATAGTTAATTAGCAGAAAATAACATTAACCAATGGTAAATCTGAGGTATGTGTAAAATGACTAAACTTAAAATTCATGGTGTGTGGACTTCTGGTTAAGATGGAGGTATAGAAAGACATGCTTTACCTCCTCACGTAACCACAAGAAGAATCACAACTAACCTCAAAATAAAAAACACCCAGAACTGCAAGAAAATTGAAATGTATGGAAGCCTGACAACCAATGATTTAAAGAAGCCATATTCATCCAGACCAGCAGGAGGGGTGAAGACAGGGAGCTGGGTCAGAGAGGATGTGCTGTGGCACAAGAGAGGCAGTGGCAGTGACAGCAGAATGGGCAGTCCCACATTCCTGCATGGTGGATGATAATTAGGAGGGATACCTTGGGAGCAAACAATTCCAGCCAAGGCCATATGGCAAAGCCCAGGGTTTTGGTGCCCAGAAATAAAGCCTCATAACTTCTGGCTGTAAAAATCAGGGAGTGTTGGGACCACAGAATAAACTGCCAGTTTCTCAGGAGAGTCCATTTAAAGGGTCCACAGGTACATAGAATGTACGCAAACTCACCCAGTCTGGGAACCACCACTAGAGTAACAGGTAGAAGGGTGCCAGTCATATACAGGAAATAAATGAAGTGACTGGAAAGTGGTGAGTGCCAGTTAAGGGTCCAGAAGCCAGGCAATAGCACTGTCCCCTCTCTGATATCTCTCCCACAGACACAGACCTACAAAGCAGTGAAGCAGGTTGCCTTGTCCTGACAAATACTTGAGACTCCACTTCATACAACTTAACAGGTATGATAAGACAATGAGTCAAAGCAACTCTACTTAATGCACAGAAATTAACACAGGGAGGATGCCAAATTGAGGAGAAAAATAAATATGTCCTGTGTGAAAGAAAAGAACGAACCCCAGGAAAAGAAAAAGATGAAATGGAGATAGCAAACCTATCAGATGCAGAATTCAAAACACTGGTGATCAGGATGCTCAGAGAACTCATTGAGTATGGCAAAAACACAAGGGAAGAAATGAAGGCTACACTAAGTAATATAAGAAAAATATACAGGGAACCAATAGTGAAGGGAAGGAAGCTGAGATTCAAATCAATGATTTGGAACATAAGGAAGAAATAAACATTCAACCAGGACAGAATGAAGAAATAGAATTCAGAAAAATGAAGAAAGTATAAGAAGACTCTGGGACATCTCCAAATGTGCCAACATCCAAATCACGGGTATGCCAGAAGGAGAAGACGAAGATAAGAAAATGAAAACTTATTTGAAAAAAAATAATGAAAGAAAATTTCTTTAATTTGGGGAAGGAAACAGACTTTCAAGCCCAGGAAGCACAGAGAGTCCCAAACAAACTGGACCCAAAGAGGACCACACCAAAACACATCATAATGAAAATGCCAAAGGTTAAAGATAAAGAGAGAATTCTAAGTGCAGCAAGAGAAAAGAAGAAAGTTGCTTACAAAGGAATTCTCATAAGACTACCAGCTGATTTCTCAAAAGAAACTTTTCAGGTAAGAAGGTACTGGCAAGGAGTATCCAAAGTGATGAAAAGCAAAATTACCGTATCCAGCAAAACTATTATTTAATATTGAAGGGCAGACAAAGTACTTGCCAGACATGGTAATGCTACAGGAGTCCTTTATTACATGAAATGTAATAAACATCATCAAATCCTTACTACATGAAGTGTAACAGGTAATGTATCATCATCAAGTCCTTATTGCATGAAGTGTTAAAGGAACTTATTTAAGAAAAAGAAGATCAAAACTCTGAACAGTAAAATGACAACAATCAACTCTCAACTGAATCTAAGAAAACAAACAAACAAACAAACAAAAACAAAACAAACTAAGCAAACAACTAGAACCAGAACAGAATCATAGATATGGAGATCACATGGAGAGTTATCAGTGGCAAAGGGGAAGAGAGAGAATGGGAGAAAATGAACTAGGATTAAGAAGCATAATTGGTAGGTACAAAATAGACAGGGGAAGGTTAAGAATCGTGTGGGAAATGGAGAAGCCAAAGAACTTAAATCTTTGACTCACGGACATAAAATAAGGGGGGATTGCTGGAGGGAAGGTGGGTACTAGGTAGAGGAGAGCAAAGTGGGGAAAACTGGAACAACTGTAATAGCATAATAAATAAAATGTGCTTTAAAAAGTCATGGCATCCTCTGCCTCTTAGAATCAAATCTCACAATGAACATCTCCTCTTGCTAATATACAAGTGTTGCAATGAATTTCTCATCAATTGCTTTCATAATGGGCCTGACAGGTCTTACCCTGGGTAAGACTCTTGGTTAGGCACTGAAGACACTTTTGCCTGGAGCCCATTTTAGCCTTAGACGAGGGCTGAAACCTTTCTCACAACATCACTAGAAACCTTTGTTTTTCTCACAATTTTGCCTGAAACCTTTGTTTTCTCCTCCTTGCTCATGAAAATCAGAAAATGCGATGCATGTTTCTCCTTTCCAGTCTCTTCCATCACAAATGCTAGTCTTTACCTTCCTTTTTAAGGCAAATTGTTTTCCTTGACACTTTTTTTGCATACTTGGAAGTATATATTACTTTATTTCTGTTATGGTTTTTATCTCCTATTTAGAATTCATTTTCCAGGCTGAGGGTCCATGCAAAAGAACTACAAAATTTCTAGGGATCATCATGAATGAACTTATGAAATTATGGTAAGATATATGTTATTGCCAAATCTGACTCACTGAGATTCACTATATATATATATAGCTAAATTCTGATTCACTGAGTCACTAAGTTAAAACATCAACTCAAACATGTGCTTCCTTAATCAGTCCAGCCTCCCTCTGAACTTCAATAGAATTTTTAACACTTTCAGTTCATATATTTGGCCTCATGTTATAGTTTTTTACATGTATGGTTTCATGTTTATAGTTATTGTTTTAAGCACCTGGGAAGAGGAAGAGGGGAAGAAGGACAATAGACTTTAGATGTCATGCAAATGCAAGTTGAAATTCCAGCCTCACAGTTACTATGTGGCCTTAAAATAGTTATCTTAATCTTAATCTTGGTTCAATTGCTCCCTTACTGTATGATACCTAACCTCTCTGTTTCCTTGTCTCCTCACTTATAGAACGAAGATAACAATAGTTTTTTTTTTAATATACAAGTGCTATGATGAATAAATCAGGTATTTCCTATTGTGTTTAGAACAGTTACTCATATATAGCAAATGGGTTAAAATATTAGCTTTTATAGTGATAATAACAATAATAATTATATTATTAAAATATTATTATTGTGCTCTTTCAATTTTAATTTTTACAATATGTATGATGATACTCCATTCCAGGATTATTGTATGAGTTAAGTGTGATATTTTATCAAAAAATGTCAAGACTAATATCTGAAACTTAATCCGTATTTTGTAAATACTGGTCTATCTTCTGCCCCAAACCCCAAATAAATCTAATTTTCTACACATCACATAGTCTATTCTACTCATTTTTCAAGCTACCAAATCTTCTTATACATGATGGTATTTCTTTTTCTCCCTCTTTCTTTTCATTGTAATTTTGATCATATCTTGATACTTTTTAAAATAATGACATTTCAATAAATCTATATTGAACCATGTTAAATGAAATGAATCAAACAACATTCTACCAAAAAAAATTTGTTGGTAAAGTTGGTTTTTCCTGGCAATCTTCAGTGATTTATCTTTTCAGATAATGACAGTTTAAAGATTATGACAAATATTCCTAATATTTACTATCCATATTTAAATAATTTGAAGATTTCCCACCTTTTCCAAACAACTGTAGAAATCTATTATTTCTAAATTAACACAATCTGTAGAAATTAAAAGATAATTTAAATGAAAATTATACCAAAATCCAGAAATAGCTAAATGAAAAGTTCCACTATCAAGTGAAGACACTTTAATCCATTCAACAAACAACTTATTGAATACATATTATATTTACTGAGGGGCTAGACATTATGGGCCACAAAGACATATAAGAAATGATCATTTTCATTTTTTTAAGTGAGAAATGCCTAATCACTATATTGCACACCTGAAGCTAATATAATACTGTATGTCAATTGTAATTTTAAAATAAATAAATACAAAATTTTAAGTGATTTTGTATATATAATAGGTAATTATTTTAAGTAAAATACTTAACATGTAACTGAGTGAATAATACAAAGGAACAACAGAGTCATAAAGTAGACATAGAACAAACTACTCCACAAGATTTGAAATTAAGAGTATTTCTAACTGAAAAATGAGGAAAGATTAAAATAACATAGTACCTGAGTTAAGTCTTAAAGCAGGTGTAACTATGTTGATAAGGGAAGATGGCAAGAAGAGTATCATCGAACTCTCCAGAGTGAAGGAGTACTTAGGGCATTGAATTGTGTCACAAAAAAGATATGTTCAAGTCTTAACCTCTGGTACCTATGAATGTGACTTTATTTGTAAATGAAACTTTTGCAGATATAATCAACTTAAGATGAAGTCATAATGGATTAGAATGAGTGCTATATCCAATGGCTGGTGTCCTACAAAGAACAGAAAAACTTGGAGATGTAAAAATACACAGAGGGAAGAAATCCTTGTGACTATGGAGACAGAGATTGGAATAATGACACTAGGAGCCAAGGAATACCAAGAATGACTTGCACCAAGAGCACTGATGATGGTAGGGTAGCTAATAAAATCTTTAACACCACACTGAAAATGATGCTTTCTTTAGATTTACTTAATATTCAAAGATCTAGGATGTACCTGTAACTTAAGAATATTGAAAAGTCAAGATTTTTGTTTGAAAATACCTAAACAAGTTACTAAATAAACCAGATTTTTTTCTTCTTCTTTTTCATGATTCCAAGTGATACACTTGACTCTAAGCATTGTTCTTGATTGATATGGGGTAATAGTCAAATGATATCATTAAATAAACAATATGTTAAATTATAGACCTGAATCAGCAAAATATTGACATTAGATTAAATAGTTTTAGATATTGATACATCTCTTGGTACTGTGCACAAGTGCAGAATTGGCAGAACCAGCAAAACTATATTGTTCCTGATTTGTTCATTTTTTTAGTAATGGAAGGCAAACACTACCATATCCTTTGTCCATATTTCTTAAAATGATGGTTAAGGGGTGTATATAGTGTGCCAGGTGATACCTGACAACTTCATAGGATAACAGTACATATATTCCTATAGGCTAAAATTTAGGGATACTAAAAAAGGGAATTAAATGCGCAATAAGAAATGAAGCACAGCAATAAACCAATAGCTAACAGCACTGGTTCTAAAGCCACAGAGCCTCAGTTTATCCTATTTAGCCAATCATTTGTGAATTTGGGTAAGTTTCTCAACCCATATGTGTCCCAATTTTCCTCATCTATCACTTCTCATTAGTATAATCCTATAACATTTAATGTGACTAGTAATCAAGCTAACATATGTAAACCAGTTAAAAGAATAATGTCTGATACCAGAGTTGGATTTTCCATGAAGATACACATCTTAGCATTACGTACTTGCCCTTGCGTCGCTCATCCCGTCTTGGAAGTCACCTTACAATATTTTCGCAGGCTCACATCTTTTTGTAAATATGCAAAAATAAGACGTCTATCCATAATTACTTAAGATGGTTGTCTGTTTGTATTCCAATTTCCTCTTCATCAGCTTTATTTCATATCAAGTTAATGGAATGATCCTAGGCATTTGGAATCAACTAAGGGTAAGCTGAGGTGAGGACATGACGAGCTTAGATTCAGTGGGATAATATCTAGTTAAGATATTACTGACTGTTTTAGTGATGGTATGCCTTCCAGGATCACACCTAGGTTACCAGCTAGATTTGCTGTGTCATGCCATGAAGGGAAAGAGGACAAATTTGTCCTGTACCAAAGTGAGCTTGTCCTATAGCATCTGACAGTGGAAGTATGCGGGTGGTTAAGAAGAAAGATGGTTTGAAACTCATGCAACCAGAAGCTAGTTTCTAGAAAATTCTTTCAAGTCTTGCAGCTTAACATGAAATAAAGTTAATAAAAGCTTTCCCAACTTTGAAAACAGTCCAAAACTTTTACACGGCATTATAAATAATAAATTGTGATGCTAAATGACATTTTTCTAATGTCAATATTTAAAAAATAACCAATTAGTTTTGCTAGAAGGATGACTAAATTATCTTTGTATTATCTCTGTAGAAAATGATAATGTATAATTGTTGTCATTTGAAGAGGTCATCAAAGGGTATGAAGACAAAAGAAAAAGTAATATAGAAGCGTGTTATACATTTAATTAATAAAGAAGTTTCAATTTTTCAGGATTTTATATCTTGTGATATTCTAAATAAATGTTCACTTACTTAATATTTTAGTTTTATTTTTTAGTTACAGTTGGCATTCAATATTATTTTATATTAGTTTCAGGTATACAGCATAGTACTAAGACATTTATGTAATTTACAAAGCAATTTCCCTTATAAGCCTAGTACCCACCTGGCCACATACATAGTTATCATGATATCAGTGACTATATTCCCTACGCTGTACACATCCCTGTGACTATTCTGTGGCTACCAATTTTTACTTCTTAATCTCTTCACCTTTTTCACCCACCCCTCCACCACCCCTCCCTGCTACAAACCATCGATTTGTTCTCTGTATTTGTGAGTCTGTTTCTGTTTTGTTTGTTTATTTTGCTCTTTAGACTCCACATATAAGTGAAATCATATGGTATTTTTATACACATAATTTTATATTCTTTTTTACATGAGCAATCAAAATTGTATTAGCTTCAGGATCTACAAAGCCTGGATCTATCCCTGCCTGTTTTATATTAAGAAGTAACCATACAGCCATTAAAAATGTTTATGTAACTATATAAGAATATAAATATAAATAAACACATACATACTTAAATATGTGTGAATGTTAAAAGTACCCCCACCCCTTTTTTTGCTCTAGCTGGTGTGAGTCAGTGGGTGGAGGACCAGCCTGCACACTGAAAGGTTGCTGGTTCAATTCCCAGTCAGGATAGGTGCCTGGGTTGTAGGTCAGGTTCCAGGTTAGGGGCATGTGAGAGGCAACTGACTGATGTTTCCCTCACACACGTTTCTATTCATCTCTTTCTCCCTCCCTTCCCCTCTCTCTAAATAACAAATCAAGTCTTTTAAAAAATACTCAATTTTTAAATGTAAGCCTGAGAGTGCAAAGAAAGTTGTACCTCACAGAGATCAGACTCTACCATGGCCATGTATGAAATGTCTGCTGTTTCATTCAGCAGACATTTATTGAGCACCCACTAAGTGATGAATGAAAAACAAATTGAACACCTTGCTGTCTTTGTTTTAAAGGAGCAAGACGATCTAAAGAGAGAGTTGCTGTAAGACAAATGAATGACAATGGTGAAAGGAAAAGAAAGAGAAAAGTAGAGAAGGAGGGAGGAATGGAAAAGAAAAAAAAGGAAAGGGAAATAATGGGAAGGGAGGATAGGGGAGGGAGAGGGGAAAGGGAAGGTAGGGGAAGAAAGGCAAAACAATATTTGTAGCTCAGTTTGTGTGCTTGAGACCTTGGATTTTACAATACCTCTCTGTTATTTTCTGAATGCTACTTATTCTTGTATCACCCCAATAGAAATTCATCAAGAAGAGCAAACAAGAGACATTATATAATCCCAATTAATTGCACTGTAAAATGTTTCCAGATATTAAGTCAAAAGAGTGATTCAGCAATGATGTATGACAAGTAAAAGAATGGTCAGAAGAAAATAGTGAAATAGGAAAAATGGACAAAGTTGTTTTCTCTTTTATATAACTGATATAATTCTGGAAACTCAAAACCCAATTTTTATAGACTCACTGTAAGTTATTCCTCAACATAATATAGAAAATCTGTCTTTAAAATCAAGATTGATTTTAATTATAAATAGCCAAGTGACAAAAGTAGGAAATCAGACTGAAAATATGGAAACAAAAGTAGTAAGGTATATAGATCAATAGAAAACTTGGGTAATTCAAATAAAGAAGTAACAAAAATAGCATAGGAATAGATTTTAATATCTTACTGTGTCTTCCATCAGTAATAAGTTAAGTAAAATTTTTGGCACATATTCATTTTATACCAGTATTTCCATGAAAGTCTTAATTTTATACTCATTTTTGTAAATATTTTATTTATTTATTTTTAGAGGGGAAGGGAGGGAGAAAAAGAAAGAGAGAAACATCAATGTGTGGTTGCCTCTCATGCCCCACCCCACCCACTGCGGACCTGGCCTGCATGCAACTGAAGCATGTGCCCTGACTGGGAGTCAAACCAGAGACCCTTTGGTTTGCAAGCCTGCACTCAGTCCATTAGCCAGGGCTTAATTTTATATTCTTAAAAATTATGTTCCAAGATGCCCAATGTTTTCACATGAAAGAGCAGGTAAAACATGCTGCCAGGCAATTTCACACTTAATAAATAGCTTCAACCCAGGCACATCATTTCTTAAACTCTCAGAGATGAATCACAAACATCAGTAGAACTTTCCAATTCTCTATTTCTTCTTTTCTGATAATTTTGTGTTTTATTTAGTTTTTGCTTTGTTCACAGAGGATAAATTTTTACCCATTGGTGGTAGCAATGATTGAGAATTTGGTTTTATGGTTTCATCATTTCTGAAAATGAATTAGTAAAGTATAGAGAATTATTCTCTGTTGTGCGAGAACTGAGAGAAAATTGGGTTTATTTGTGTTCTCATAGAAACTAACTCATAACTGTTTAAAAAATCCAAGATCATTTTCTTCAGTTTACTTAAAGTATATGAACTTAGTAAACTTAAAGTAACTCTTTGGCAAATAAGACCAGTTTACTAATTTTTGTTTAATAAAAACAACTATGTCTTTTCTCTGACACTGTTCTCAAGTTTTCTTTGTTTTAGGCATAGTGCAAAGTTACATTTTATTATGCTTGGGCTTGCTTTTCCTAAACAAGTTTTACTTTTTTAAAACCTGATCAAATAAGCTAACTTTATTCCCACATAATGTTTAAGAATGTTAAAATGTAAATTTGTGTTCAACTAAATTGAATTGTTATTTTGGCACTTTTGATTTCAATAGTAATTATATTTTGTAGTATGTCAACTTTAAAATAGTTTCCAAAATCATTTAAAGTAACTTGAAACCTTAGATTGATATTAAATTGAGCTAATTATGAATATCCATTGGATACCTAATTAATTTGTAAGGTAGAAGACAAGCATGCAAATCACTGATTAATACTCATAACTTAAAATTTATATGATTTACTTATTTTTCTATGCTATAGAGGCTATGTATTGGGGTGATGCTAACAAATGTTCATTTTTTTCTAATTTAGGGAAGTGTAAAAGTGATGTAACTATCAAAATTGGTATTATGTATTCATTTTCACAAATTTTGCTAATCTATTAAAATGCTTATGCAAGGCAGACAGGTCCCTATCATCCTCTTTCCAATCTACCCAGTGTTCCCTATCAAATAGAAGTTAGTTTCCTTTGTTAAAAATCATAATCAATGTGAGTAATTGAGACAACACTACAATGGGAACTAGGAATTTAAGTTTTTGTTTTTTAAGGAAAGAGTAGCTGGTCCCAAAACAGGGTTTCCCACACTTTTGAGTCTTTAGAGTCTACACAGTCTTAGGAATTATTAAGGATCCCCAAGAGCTTGTATTTATGTGAATAATATTTATCAATATTGAATCAAAACTGATTAAATAAAAACTGAAGACCATAATGATGACTACACTGCTCTTGACATAAAACATTAATATAGTCATGAAATTTTTTACCTGGTGGATTACCCAAGAGCTGTCCTAAAGTAATGTGTTAGGTCAAGAATATGAAAAAGCATAGTAAAGAAAAAAACTTGGAAGGCAAATTTTATTCATTTTGAATTATAATACCTGAGGTTGAAAATAAGCTATGAAATGCATTATAATTGAATAATAATTGAATCTGACTGGCTTGCTTTTCTGGTTTACTGATAAATACCTTTACCTCAATATGAAAGGTAATTTTTAACCTTCCATGTAATCCACCTACATTGTAATACTCTACGTTTTACCAGAATGATTTCCTGTGCCTCATATTAACTTTATTATATTCTTGATTACTTAAGGGAAAACAAAAACAAAACCAAAGTTCTCACTTATTGAAAACTAAGGTTCCTTTACAATAATGCCACCATCAAGATTTTTTAAGGCATTATTGTCACGTAAATGGTTAAGCATCTGCCCAAATCTTTCCTGAAAAAAGTGGTTATTTTTTCCTTTTGAAAAATCCAATTTTACATATAGGAAAATATAATAAAACTTTCTGGATATTTCTGCACCTAAAACTATCAGACTTTAATCAGAGGTTCACTGAGAAATTACAAAAACTTGTTCTTTTACTTCTTTAAAACGGTAGCTAGAAGTATCTAATTAGGTTTGTTTGATGAGCTACATGGGAATAATTGCCAAATCAGAAGAAACACTAAAACTTCTTTAGGTTAAATTGATATTGGTACAATGTTATTAATGTAAACATTTTAGAAATATTATACTTCATGGGAAGTCATTGAGTATTTGTTAATGCCCTTGCTTTAAATAATGTTTTGACTTTAGGGAAAACATTAATCAAAACTTTTAAGAAACAGTATTTATAAGTTTTCCTATATTTGTCAGAGTTCTGATAGTGCTTTGTTTGATAATATTAGTCAACAACAATATGATGTTATCAGTTATAACTTTAGTTATCACTTAAAATGTCCATAAGCCATCATCTCCTTTAATTTAAATCTAGCATTTTCTAGGCTCATGGTTCAAAAGGTGCACAACAAACTAATCTATGGCATTACATTTAAAAAAAAACAGATTTGTAGGTTCTATTCCAGAATTTACTTGATATTTTTTATATATGCTTGACATATATGTTATATTACAAGATTTCATATGTTACATTTCAAGATCTTTTTCTTCTATTACAAAGTCCATCCAGTTTTTAGAAATCAGTTAAAACAGTCACTGACTTCTTTAAAAGAACAAAAGATCAGTCTCCTTCAACAAAGGACAGTCTCCAATGCTTGTGAAAGAGGATTATATTAGGTACTTCAAGCTATCGATACTTCAAAGAACAGGAGTGGGGAGCATGCTTCTAACCTGGCAATGTTAAGATCACTTTCAGATTTTACCAGTGACTATTAGGGTTTCCAGAACTCTTTCTAGTTGAGAAGCAAATGGCTTCAGGAAAATGCTGACCCCACCATCCAAAAAAATAAGGATTATGTAGGGCTAAGTGAACTGATGAGGGAAATTTCATGTTTTTTTGAGGGGTGAATATTATTAATATTGCTTTAATGTTCTTTTTCCTGAATATTTAAGAAAGTACTTTCTTTTTATTAGGCTATCTGAAACCCAGAACACCTGAACAAACTCTGCTTTTGAAAACTGAAATAAAATATTTTAAATCATACATATTCTCCTTGATCACTAAATACAGAAATTCTTCCTACTTTTCCTTATTTTTTATGACAATATTTATTTGCATAGGTTTGATGAGAAAAAGCTTCTCTTTGCCAGGATATAATAGAACAAAATGATTATACAACGGTGGCTTTATCTCAAGTGTCATTTATCTCAAGAACAATGCTCATTTAATCAGATATGACACCCTGCTTTTAAGAAACAAAGGCTGGCTTTATTTGAAATACAATGCCTACAAAACCCTCTCAGGAATTATCTGATAACTGGTTTGTATGGTCCTGTCTTACAGGTACTAAGAAAGTTTCCTTCCTACTAGGTCAAGAGTCTTAGAAAATTTGGAGCATTGCTGTTACAGAACGCAGCCAATGCTGTTCTAGAACAGCTATGGGATTCGATTGGCCACCACCAACCAGCATACTGTCAAGGCAAGAGTTTGGTGAAAAAGGAAAGGGGTTGTTTATTTGAAGGTTAGAGAGATTTAGAATGATGGCAGATTCCTGTCATTAAGTTCTGCTCCCTTTACTTCACAGGCCGGCACTCAATCCACTGAGCCACACCAGCCAGGGCAAGTCCTGCTCCCTTTATGTCACCCCAAAATGGATAGTCCCGTCTCCCTCTGCCAAGCCAAGCCAAGCCAGATCAGTTTCAGAATATGCCACTTGAAGTGCCATCCTTGAGAAACGCAGAAGTCTGCAGTGCGGCATTCCTGGTCACAGTTCAGCTCCACCCATCTCTCACATGTCTGTGTGTTTGGCCAGGCAGGCCCCCAGCAGCTCTGCCAGCTCTGCTGCTGTCTTCTACAGGCAGACCCCCAGATAGAGCTCCGGACAGGCCTCCCAACCTTGTGGCAGACTTCCCCCACATGTGGCAGACTTTCAGGCGGACTTCCAGACTTTGTGGCAGACCTCCCAGCAGAACTCCAGTTTGTCAGCCCACTTCAATTTTAAATGCTTGGCTCAGAACTTCCTGAGTGGTCGAATGTCCAGCTCTTCCAATGGTGCATTAGTATCTGCCATTTTCATCAGTTCCCGGGCTTCTTTGATCCACTTTCCAGCTTCTATCTTTAGTTAGGGCAAGAGTGCCCAGCCATGTATGGGCATCCAGGGTGGGCGTCTATTCCTGAAGCTCTTGCAAGTGCTGGATGAGCTCATCCCACACCCCCGGGCTATGTCACAAATCACTCTGCTGAGTCACTCAGCCAGTGCACATTCTCAGAGTCCCCTACACAATTTGCAGACTCAGCAGCTCCACCCTTCAGGAAGGCCTGGGATGTTAATCTGCCTTTGTTATGCAATGTGCCGTAAGGGCTGTACTTTCCTTTCCACTTTGGGGGCATTCTTTCTCCTGCCACCCTGTAACTTATTGTAGGATTTGAGGGGATGTGGGGTATCCCTATTTTCAGGGCATCTAGGCTCTGCACCCCTCTACGTTATGAGAAGAGAAAAAAACACCCAAAGTTAGAGCTACTGCAAATGAAGCAATGTGAAGGGAAGAGATATTTGGGGTTTGTTTAAGAGCTTTTATAAGTTAAAGCTGAAGTTACTGATGAAAATTTCCAGATGAAAGTTAACCTAGTGGTGTTTGTAATTATTAAATATTACATGGATCTTGATTACCAGAAAGTTTAAGAATGCCTATATAGTACATTCATACTCTTACAGCATCTGTGTAAGTAATCAGACCAAACCTGGTGAGACTAGCATTATTTTGTATTCATTATGATTACAAGGTAAGGGGAGACTTGTGAAACAATTTGAAAGGTACCCAAATAATTACTAGGTATATTAAATGGAAAACTATGTGTTATCTACAGTGCACCCTTATGGGTATCTGACTCTATGGGGTCTGCACTTTTCCTCGTCTTTGACCTGCAGTACTTCCCACATATCATTCTCTTCAGTCCAAGACCCACAGTGGCTGTCTGAAAGCAGATAGTATCAAACCCTATACAAACAAACAATGTTTTTTCCTACACATACACTCATACATGTGATACAGTCTAATTTAAAAATTAGGCACAGTCTGAGATTCACAACAATAACTAATAATAAACTGCAACTACAAGAATATACTATGATAAAAGTTATGTGACTGTTGTCTCTCTCTCAAAATATTTCATTGTGCTATGCTCACTTTTTCACTTAAAGGGAGCACTTTACATCTTCCCTTTGCCATACCAGAATTGCCATCATCGGTACTCTTGCACTTTGAGGCTATCATTAAGTAAAATAAGTGTTACTTGAACACAAATAATGTGATACTGAGACAGTGGATCTGATAGCCCTCTGCTACTTAATGGAGGAGGAGCCTGTGCAGCGTGGAGACATTAACAAAGGGATGAGTCATGTAGCTGGCCAATCAAGATAATGAGATTTCATCACAGTACTTAGAATGGCACACAATTTAAAACTTATGAAATGTTTATTTCTGGAATTTTCCACTCAGTATTTTTGGATTATGGCTGACCACAGGAAACAAACCAAGGGAAGTGAAACTGGATAAAGAATGACAACTATATTTTATAATTTTGTAAGTCAAAATAACGAAAATGAGTCTTGACCATGGATGTGCAAATTAAGTTTAGTGGAATGAAGTCAATTATTGCTGTGTGCATATTGACCAATTTGCCCATTTAGCATCTATTAAGCAAATTTACTAGACTGTGTATTATGGATTGCTCTTCGGATTTTCCTGCAAACTGATCACAACATCCCACTGTATCCCTCATTATTTAATAAATTATATAGCATTTTCGGCATATGTTCATTTAAAATATAAGAAGTAGGTTACAGTAAGTAGAATACTTGAATAAGTGCGAGGAGAATAAATATGCTTCAATAAGCAGGAGGAGAATGAATATACCTCCACAGGTTCAAGACAAAGCATCTTAAATAAATTTAAAGATCAAATATATAATTAAGTCTTCATTTTGATCTCACAAAATTCTATGAAGAGAAAATGCATTAAAAAAGCTTAGATTTTAAAGTCGTATGTTAGCACATTTTACATATCTTCATTTTCTATAACAGTTTGGCCTATCTCTCAGAAACTATTTTTACAAGCACTGTTCAGTCACATAGTTTTATTGGTTTAAATTGGGTAAAAGGCACAAGGGTGGCATTTCTGAAGCAGTGCAAAAGTTCTGTCACCGAAAAAAAAAAAGGTATCTCTGAAATGAAGAAACCAAACTCTCTATATTGAGTAGTGTACTCTTAAAGATAGACTTGTAAAAACTGACCAATTTTATCAGCCCATAAAATTTCACATTCCTGCTTTTGCTTATCAGTTTGGTGACAGTAACTGCCCATTGTAGAGACGATCTCTAGCCTTAGGAACACTTATGCCAACACACTGTCTATGAAAGCAACATAAGAAACATTCATTTGAAAGAATGTTGATAAAAACTTCATGCAAAAAGAATTCAGTGTCAATTAAAATTGGGAAAGAAGATTATCAATGAAAATTGGAAATATTAGAAATTTTTGTATTTCTACCATTAAAAATCATACGTGTAAAACCTTAAGACGCAGTTTTCCAAATGTATGCAAGCACTTTTCCCCACAGATACCTATTAATCTATCAAATTTGGTTATTTGATAGGTTATTTGGTTATTTGGTACTTATTAACCTATCAAATTTTAGATTGTCAGCCAACTTTCAATAAATTCTCCAAAAATAAGGTATTTTGAAAGATAGAAATCATAAATGCTTATTAAAAAGAAGTATAAAAATAGGCAAGAACAAATGGAAATTTAAATCACGTGTAATCCCATTGTTACACTTTGTGTCATTTTTGTATGTATTACTTTCATTTTTATAAAAGAAACAATCATACGACAGGTTCTTTAACCTCCAGTTTTTATTATCCTTATTACAAACATATTTCTAGGCTGTAAAATAATCTAACACACAATTTTTAATGGCTTCATGATATTGTATTTATGAATGTAGCATAATTTTTTAAACTAATCTTATCAATAGGCATTTAAATTGGTTTCAGTTTTTCACTATCATAAATTCTACCAGGGATACTCTAATGGCTTTATCTTGAGTACATCTATAATTACTTCTTTAGGATAAATTTCTACTCCAAACAGTGTGGATCAAAGAGTATGCAAAATTCTAGTGCTTTTGATCTGTGTAAGTATTTGATCTCCAGCCTCAGTTGTGTCCTCCAAGCTGCAGACCTGTGTTATGTGTGCATTTCACTACTGGCTGCCTTTTCAGTTTTTGAAGATGCTTAAAATCATGAAGACTCTATTCAAATCTTCAGTTATATTTAGTCTCAGTCAGCTGACTCTACATCCTTCTTTGGAGAAAAAATAAAACACACCAGAAAAGCATGAACTTTTTACTTAAAATAGTTCTGCATCTTATTTGTAGCACCATCTATCCTTTTCCCTTTCCTTCAGATTAAAATGTAAATTGTTGTCCTGCGTATGGGATTCCATTCCTGAGGGTTTCTCCGGAGACCTTCACGTTCACTCCTTTTATCTGTTCTCTGTTCTGCGTCATCAGCCACTTCTCTCCTGATCTCCTCACAGCCCGCTCCAGCTATTTTACGCTTCTCCCTCCACAGTCAAACTACTTTCAAATGTTGTCCCTACTCACTGCCCTCACTGCCTCACCTCCACATGTGCTCATTCCTCTGCAAGTCCGGCCCACCTTCCACCTTCACGACTCCGGCGAAGGCCATGCTTTTTACTGATAATCCTAATGCAAACTTGTTATTTTATCTTTATTTCATTTGCTCGTTTGACAACATTTAACATCTTTGATTATTCCCTCTTTGAAACATTCACTTTTCTTGGTTTCACAAAAATATTCCCTTCTAATTTTCCCTCCTAACATTCTGATTCCCTGAATTCTGAATCCCCAATTTCATGATTTCTGAGTTTCTGGTTCCCTCCTCTTCCTCCTTCTTTTCCTTCCCTTCCCAGTCCCCTCCCCCTCCCTCTCCATCTTCTTCTTCCTCTTAGTCCTTTTTCCTCCTTCTCTTTCTCCTCCTCCTTTTTCTTCGTCTCTCTTACTCTCTCTCTCTCCTTCACTCTAGGGGAAGCAAGCTGCCATGTGGTGAAGGCCCTAAGTAGACACATTAATGGCCGAGGAACTGATGCCTCCAGAAACAGTCAGCAAGGGCCTGAGGTCAGCCAGCAGTCCCTCATGAGTTGGGGCTGATCTTACCCCACTCAAGGCTTGAGATGACTTCAGCTCCAGATACTAACATTATTGTACCCACATAACATAGCCTGAGTTGGAGGACCTGGGTGAACAGCCCACATTCTGATTCCTAGGAGTCGTTATATGTTGCTTTAAGCCTCTATGGCTTGGGGTAATTTGTTATGCAGTAACAGATAAATTATAAAACATCCGATTGGTAAACTGCAAAGATATCATCCTTTTCAAAACTGCGATTCCGATCTGAAAACACTCATTTCTGGAAAAAGAAGCAGCAAAAAAAGTTTATTTGGATTTCTTCTTGTATTTTTCCTTTGGCTTAGTTTGCTTCCTGCCTTTTGAAGTACAGTGAAGTACTAAATCAAGAACTTTCTTGTTTTTTTATTTTGCCCTTTAAGTTCTTGACTGTTTGGCTATCCCTTGATAATAATATATTTAATTTTCCTAATAGATTATCTGTATCACTAATGTTTAAAAGTATTTTCAATATTTTTATTATATATTTCCCATAACCACTCAGTCCCCTTATACCCCCTACCTACCCTGATCCCCTCAATCATCATACCGTTGTCCATGTCCATGAGGTCTTCTTGCTTTTTGCTCAATCTCCCTACCCCCACCCTCAACCCCCTTAGTTGTCATCCTGTTCTCCATCTATGAGTCTGTCTCTATTTTGTTGTTAGTTCAGTTGGTTCATGAGATTCCACATATGGGTGAAATCATATGGCATTTGTCTTTCTCTGACTGGTTTATTTCACTTAGCATAATGTTTTCAATAATATTCTTATTCTATAAGTAAAATTCATATTGATTATAGATAAGTTAGAAAATGCAGATAGGTGAGAAAGAAAAATAAAAACCACCCATAATTACATAATCTAGAGGCCAACCATTAACATTTTGATGTATATCCTTCAAGAAGCTATTTTATAATTACTTAGGTATTCTGGTTTTCAGCAATTTAGGAATAATATATTGCTTTTTATGTGCCAAGTATTTTTCTAAACACTAAATATATATACAATAACTTATACATTATATATATGACATACATTAACTTATTTAATCATCACAAGAACCTTCTATTATCGCCCCTATGCTACAGATAAGTAAACTGAGGCTTAATATATCTACCTTCACACACATGTTTTTTTCTCACTGACCAAAACAATCTAAATGTTACTAGTTCGAAACTTCCTAATGTGTGATTAAGCATATCTCACTTGTTTACATTTTAATAAAGCCATCTAGTGGGCACAATTTGTCACACTCATAGGTTTGGGTAAAAGATGAAAGAATAGTAGAAAGCCTGACGAATCTTTAATGACTGGTTTTAAAACACACACCCACATTTCTTTCATCCCTGCAGACAGCCAGTCCAGAGGTCTGCATCTAGGTCCACATCCCACGCAGTGTGATCAGGATACAAAGGGGCCACTCTGCTGTATCTACTGACTCTTTCCTCTAACACCTTAGGTTACATTTCCTTCTGCTTTATGACATCTGGAAAACATATGGTCCTAATATCCTTAGTAAGTTCAGAGAATAATAGAGGAGCCAGAAAGTGATTTAAAACTTAGGACATAGCACATGCCGAACTCTGGTATTTGTCTTAACTACCAAACTCAAGAATCAGTGGAATGCCAAACCAAGTAGCATGTACCAGTAACCGGGACATCTTTGCATTGACTGAAATTGCCATATAGACTTACTATATTCTATTCCAGTGGTCCCCGACCCTTTTGGCACCAGGGACTGGTGTCGTGGAAGACAATTTGTCCATTGACTAAGTTGGGGGGCGGGGGAGACAGGAGGCAGAGTGCAGGTGGTAATGCCATGGTTCACGGCCCACAGAAGGGGAGGAAGGGAGAGGGGGACCTCTGTTCTCTTTTACACCTTGAGACAAAACATTAAATACATATGATATATGTAACAATTATATGTAACAATCTTTGCCACCTTGACTTCTGGATGATGCAAGAAAATATTCACTTTTTATTACCTATAAACACAAACACATACAAAGAATATATTGAATTAAATTACATCTCAAATATGCTATCATAATTACGTCAAACATTACTATAATATACTTTATACAGCATATGTAACTATATGTTACTATAGTGTGACCAGTATGGCCATCTTTTCAAATTTAATCTTCATCAAACAGAACTTGTCTTGTCTTGTACATCAGTGTATTCCTTAGAATAACTTTGTGACAGGTAGATACATTACATGTATTCATTCATTCAATAAATGTATATTACTACATAAGGAAATGAGTTATAGAAAGGTGAAGTAACTTATTAAGGTTCACAAAGCTGGCAAACAATGGTCTGAATTTAAGACCATTCTTAAAACAATCCACCACCATCCCTAAGTAGGGAGAAAAAAGTCAGAGGGCTAGTGTTCAGGAACTCACGCAAATCCCTAGGTCTGTGCAAGGAATGTGCCACTAGGAAACATTTTCAGTCACAGAATTTTAGTCCTTGTCAAGTTCTGTATCTCTGTATGCTCATATTATAGATATTTTTGTCTCCAGCATAGATTGTGACTTGATAAAGAATATATCATGTAGAATCATATTTGCACGATGGAGTTGGAATAGTGCCTGATACTTAGTAGAGACCCAGTAAAGGTCTGATGACTTGAATCAGAGAAAGACAATATGTTAGTGGCACAACTAGTTTCTAGAAACAAATATTTTTCAGAGAACAAGGCAGAATATAAACATATACATGTAAACATATATGCATATATATACAGGTTAATCTAATCTACTACCAAAAAAATACCCTGGAATTTATTCATAAAAAATTGTGATGCTATTTATTCTTGCATGTTTAAACTTCAGTCGCCTTGAAAGTACTCTCTGTTTCATGCAATACAACTACGAAGACATTTTTTTACACTGCTCAAAACAGTTTTTGACCTCATCGATTTTGATGCCTTTTAGTGCTTCTGCCATTTTTTGCTTTACCTCTTCCACATTGGCAAAATATTCCCTTCGAGGACTTTTTTCATCTGGGGAAACAAACAAACAAAAAAGTCGCTTGGGACCAGATCAGGTGAATGGGGGGATGGCTCATGGGGATCATGCCTTTTTTGGTCAAAAACTGCTGAACACTCAGCACAGTGTGGACAGGTGTGCTTGTAAATCACCCATCATGAAATGGGCAAACACATTGAAAGAGTCTTCAAAAAAGTCACTGAGGTTGAACACAAGCACAGCCTCTTACAACAATGCCAGCTGGTACATGGATACAGATAGGTTCCTAGAATACTCACCTAGCAGGGATGAGTATGCTCTCCTGTACATCAAGGGGCCTGTCGTCCAAAAGATAATTCTAGTTTTTTGGGAGGTCCCCTCTCATAGCATCAATACCCAAAACAAACTAAAGGGCTATAAAGCAATATTTATTTCTAACTTTTATAGTGATCAAAAATTTTAAAATAAAACCAGATTATTAACAAGAAAAAATACATGCTATGGGTTAAAGCTGGCAGTGATGGGCATGAACCTCAAACTGGACATAGATGTTGAATTGTAGAAGGCACCTTGCAAAAAAAATAGTAAGTAAAAGCCAACCAACTAAAATATGGAACAGGTAACAGAAACAGAGCAGATACGTGGTTAGCATTAATACAAATACAGACCAGCACCTCCTACTGGACTTTCTTAATACCACTAGTATACATGTTTGGGAAAAAGTGTGCACATACAGGTGTGTGCTTGTACATTTAGCAACATACAGATGGACAGGAAGTCTATACATTTAGAATCAGGGTTATCTGCTCAATGGTAAAAAGATCCCATATATAGATCTGGCATTCGGAAAGAGGGCTCCAATCAGAGTAGAAGAGAGGCTGTAGAAAAAGTTTGTCAAACAGAATATAGAGATACAAAGGCATGTTGTCAGGCACACAAAAGAGTAAAGCAGCTGTTCCAGCTACTCCAAGTTAGATACTGAGCAGGGACTTATTCAATGAATCAGGCCAGAAATCATTAAGGTAAACTGGAGTAAACAGGGCAGAACCAGACTTGAAGCAAAACCAATGAAATGTTTCATTTTCCCACTTTTCTTTTTCTTTCAGTTTTTTCTCATCTTTTTCTTTTTTTCTTTCTTGCCTTCAATAAGGAAGGGAGTTATCTCATAAATTAAGGTCACACATGACAGAATGGTAACATCATTTAAACAATGACAACAGAGAAGTAATGACGAGAACAATAATCATCCCAGACAATGAAATCTAGAAAAACTATGTCTATTGTGCACAAAGCCAAATGCTTATCTTTCAGGCATTCAGAGTAAAGGGAGAACATAAAGGATACATTGCTCTCAATAGCTAATAAGGTAGAAAACCAAATTATCAGAAAAGAGATATTTCCCTAGCTCTGAAATCTGAGAAAAAACACTGGATCTAAAATGGGACTTTTCTGAATCACACAGACAGTATTGTAATAAGGTCTTTTAGGAGAACTAAAAATAGAGAAGATATAAAGAAACATTGGAGATATAGAAAATGCATAGAAATAAGATAGAAAAAAATCCTCAACACAAGTGAAGCTGAGACTTAGAAGACTAAAGGAGACAGGCAAAAGTAATCACAAAAGGTAAAGAAACACACACAGAAGTTAAAAACAGTGGAATCATTTTCACAATTGACCAAGACACGACACAATACAGATGTAAAAGTGATGTAAAACCCCATGGACCACTATCTGTCACTGTAAATGTCTACATTTTCCCTAAAAAAATGTATTCATCATTTTCATATAGGTCTCTCTGGCAGAAATCATTACGGTTCAGAATTCTTGTTTTAATGTAGTGGTTACTGAATTAAAATTTTAAGCCATTTTATAAAAATTTATTGTGTTATCTTTCAATATCTTGCTTCATTCCTAAATGTCATATTACTTTATAGAGTTGATCTTTTGTTCATGGGAAGATGTAGGAGAAAGACTGTAAGTTTTGGAATTAGATTCAGTTTTGAATTTAGCTCTTCAGCTTTTGGCTGTTTGGCTTTGAACAAGCTAGTCAGCCCTTGTTATTTTTTACTTATAAGGCAGAATAAATAACTCACATATCTGAATTGTTATGGTTAAGTGAGATGATGTGTATACTGTCCCAGAGCATTTTTAGGCAAGTAGGGGAGGAATAATGGGTTCATCCTGTGTTTTGCTCTGATGACTTTAAGACTCCATATCTTAAATAGGTGAATGAAATAGATATATATCATTCAAAAGAAACCTTCAAATAAATTTAAAAAAACTAAATATTTATAAAATGAAAACAACCTTAAGAAAATAACCTTATGTCTATAGTTCTTCAATCATTTCACATTCAGTAGTTTATTCATTGAGTATCTACTCAACATGAAAAGCATCATGCTGGGTGATATACGTGCTAAAATAAATTGTATGTGCTTCCCCAAGAGTCTAATGAAGGACAGACACCTGTAAACAAATACTGAGTGTTAGGCGAATTCTGAGGAGAACATGAAACTGTGGAAGGTAGAACAAATGATGAATTTCACAACAATTCCAGAGAGGGCAAGAAAATAACCATAAAGTTTACCAGTCAGCTGTACATTTAAATAGTTGCATATTATTAAATGTGTGCGGCATTGTAATGATGTTGGCCTCCCATAAAATTACGTTTCTTCTCCAAAGGATTTCAATGGTCATATTTTATCCTAAGAAATTCCTAAGTACCACAATTCTGGAGTGAAAAATAAGCAATATTTATTCCCCTGCAAGTTTCATTTCAGTTTTCCCAAGTCAAATTGAAGGTCTGCTGTCTCCTTTCCTAATAAATACAGATCATATTTAGTCATTCTCTTATCCTTGCTCTGCCACCTGAGACCCACCAGATTTCATAAAGTTAAAATTTTTTTTCATTAAAAATATATCTTTGTAATGTGGCAACCACACAAGCTTAGCTTTATAAAATTATTTTAAGATTTTCCCTAATTTATTTTGTTACTTATAAGATATTTCAATGTTATGGCTTATCTTAAAGTACCAGCCAAACTTTTTCCTATAATTAAGGATATTTTTTTAGATTAAAAAACATTGTTTCTCATAATATTTGTAATAACTTCCTGCCAGAGCACAGAACTCTCCAGTGTACCAAGGTGGGCTGCAGAAAAGTATCCCTCCAGCTCACTTTCCGCAGGCTTATTAAAGTTTGGGAACCATGGTTCCCAAGAGTTGCATATGGCTGGAGTGGTTAGTTCAAATGTTGGTTAACTTACTGCAGAATTATTCTTGAAGTTTTAAGTGTTGTAGTGGAAATAACAGAGCATTCTGGGTTAGGTCACACAAACCTATTTTACTAAGAGATGGAAAATAAATTCTAATGGAAAATCAAAATGATTTTTTAGCCATTCATAAGTTCAGCAAACATTTATTGAACACTGTTATATGCCAGGCCCTATTTTACTTGCTGGAGAAATATCAATGAGCAAAAAAGACAAAAGTCTTCATCCTCCAAAAGCCTACATTCTGACGGGGGGACAGTTATGCACCAAGACCAGCTTATCAATTACTCACCAGGACCTTAGGCCCATGATATTTCTAGGATCCCAGAAAAATGTTTTAATTTTTTAAAAATGAGAATAAAATATGAATATTATAATATTCATATGAATATTATAATGAACCCATCCTGGATTATAATTTTCTTCCTGCCAGTGCAGCAATAAAATATCATTTTAAACATATTTTTTATGGAGGAAGAGGCCCACTAAGGCAAAAGTGCCTTGAGACCACAGAAGTTATTTTGTAGATGGGTAACAAACAATCAATAAGGAAATTATGTGCTATATTAGAAGGTGAGAATTTGTGTGGAAGAAAAAAAGGAAGTATGATAAAGTGTGGGACAATATTGTTTGTAATTTTAAACAGAATATTAGGGAAAGCACCACTGAGAAGGAAAACTTGTGCATAGAATGGAAGGAGGTTAGGTAGAGAGACATACATGCAGGTCTCTAGGAGAAGGGCATTCTATGTGCAACGATAAGCAGATGAAAAGTCCTGAGATAAGGGAATATCCAGCACGTGGAAAGAATAAGAAGGAGGCAATTATGGCTGCAGCAAAGGGACCTGGGAGAGAGGAGCTGAAGACCAGGCCACCGAGGTGTCAGACTGCGTATGGCTTTGCAGTCCACTTGAGGTTTACTCTGCGTGATAGAAGGAACAATTGGAGGATTTGAGGCAGGGTCACAGTTACGATTTGAATTGTATACCTCCAAAGTGATGTTGCTGTCCTAACCCCAGGTGTAACTATGATCTTATTTGAAAATGAGGTCTTTGTAAGTATAATCAAGTTAAGATGGGGTCATTAGGGTGAGCCCTAACCCAATGTGACCAGTGTCCTTATAAGGAAAGGCAAACACCATGTAAAGACAGAGACACACAGGGAGAGTGCTGTGTGATGACAGAGGCTGAATTTGGAGTGATAGACTGCAAACTGAGGATTGATGTCCACCATTGCAAACTAGGAAGAAGCCAGGAAGGGTTCTATTCAGATTCTCAGAGGCAGCATAGCTCTACTGACACCTTGATTTCCAACTTCTAGCAGAACTGTGAGAAAATAGATCACTATGGTTTTAAGCCACCAGTTTGTGATACTTTGTTCTGGTAGTTCTAGAAAACAAATACAGTCACTTTGTCTGAACACCATCTTTCTGGCTGAGTGTTGAGAATAAACTACAGTGAAAGCATGGGTTTGACCCAGGAAACTATCTTAGGTCAAGCATCCTGGGAAGCAGATTCTAAGACAGAGAATTGCCAACAGGAGTGTCATCCCGGAGTTCGCTCAGGAGCAACAGAAGTGGGCATGGGGAGGAGGGGAAATGAGGTACTCAGACTTGGGTGGAGAGAAAAGTGAAACTACAGTAGAGCTATCAGGCAATGCACTCATCTGGAGTCATCTAGAAGTAGCAAACGGGCCTGCTTGTAAGCACCCTGTGAAGGACTAGTATCAAATATGGGCTGACTCCCAGGGAGGGAACATCATCTTGAATTAGACATCAACCTTCAGCAGAGTGTGGGTGATACTTGAGGAACTCCTGTGAGCAACCTACCTTCTTCAAGTGGTATAAATGAGCAGTTAAGTCCTGTGGAGAACGAATATACAAGGTGCACCATCGCATATGGGAAGGAAGATATGGCATTTACAGAGGACAGATTCAAACAGTGTGGGGCAACATGATAATCAGAGTATAGCCCATGGAAGTTTGTGTGTGGTATTATTGTGTGTTTGTCTTAGCAAGCATCTTTCATTTGAATAGTTTTCCAAATTTATAATATACTTAATTTGGTGGCCACAATAAACTTGTCGTGTAGGTAGAACAGATATTTTAACATGTCACTTTTACTGATAGGGAAAATAAAGATTAGAAATATCAAGCGACTTCCCAAAACACAATGATTTAGTGATCAGGACAAAACTGAAAATATGAATCCATGTCTTGAGCTCTTTGTACTGTGGCATACAGCCTAAATATTCCTTCAATTATGTGGCAGTGATTGGGCTACACAATCTGCATATTCTTTTATATAACATTACTTCTGAACCACCAAAAGAGTGTGAGGCAAGAATGGCATAGTTGTTTACCAAGCTCTCGTCAATGTCTTCCTGGACCCAAAGCTCTACTACATTGGCCAGCCTCCTCGATGGAGCGGTGTAGCCATGAGCTGAGTTCTTATGAATGGAATAGGAGCAGAAGTGAGAAGGGTCATGCAGGCTTAGAAATAAAATGCGGAGAAATCATCCCTTTTCTCTGGTCTGCATGGTCTGCCCAGTACATCTTCAAATGCGATGCGTTTTATAAAGATGGAGGAATCTTATTAGTCTGAAAAGAGCAAAGATACCAATAGGCAGCCCTCTCGACTGCCGTTTAGAGCCCTGCTCCAGCATCGTCTGAACTGTTAGAGAAGCAGAAGCACAGCAGGAATGCTTTGCTGTTAGAGATGCAGTAGAAAGTTAGAATTTTATTTCATGACATTTCACATATGTATAACTAACATATCTTATTTAAATCTAATATTGAATAACTTGAGGTAAGAGCATACCAAGCTTTTGGCCTGTATATGTTTAGCCTTTTCACCATTTTGTGAGATGAACTAGGAGAAAATTATTATTCTATTTGTTAAATCTCTGAGAGACAATGTGGGAATATATATATGTACATATATATATATTATATAGTCATTTATATAGTTCATATATATATCAGAGTCATACAATGTCCACTTGGAAACACACTAAAAAAGGAGGGAAATACCTATATTCCAGTGTCATTAGAAAAGTGGCTGGGATGGAGCCTGGATAGCCTGGCTTACATTAGCTGGTGATCTCTAACAAATCACTGGGTGGAGCTGGTTACTGTGTTTAATTTGGCCTGCATCATTTCTTTTCCTTTTGTGGTTTGGATACCACAATGGATAGATCATTACCAATGTAGAAAGTCAAGAGAAAAAGTCACTTAATGAAGAGATTTGCCTTTTCCAGAAGGAGGAAGAGATAAATGACCAGACAAAGTCCATTGAGAACTACTGCAATGTTGTGTTGGCTTCCTCAGTAAAGGAGAATGATCTGTAACACCAGGACTGTTTTCCAGAATCTAAGTACAGAAATGTAGTTAGATGTCAGAAAGGAAATAGCACCAGGGTCCAGAAAGCCATCAAAATCTCTCTCTTCATTTAATCTAGGCTCATGTCTGGACATGTGGTTTATGCTTCTTTCTTTAGATTAGCATTCTGTTCACTTCTGGGTAGTTTAAAGCAAGTTCTTCTGGTGATAGCATAGTCCTTGTCTCCCACCAAAAGTGAACCACCTTTGATTCTTGAATTAATATATCAGGGAGAAGCGGGCCACACCACAGCTTATCTGGGGGATGTGAAAGTAAAGAATTTTCTGAGTAAGGCTAGCAGTGTTTTAAAAATCCGATTGTATTTTTCAGGAAAATATTGTACCAAGTCAAGTTTACATAGCTCCCTATAGTAGAAAGTGTAACCACGAATAGCTACTGAGCCTCTCCCACTATCAGGGATGTATGGAGACCCTTTGTATACTATAGTCTGAAAAATCTTGGGGTAGGATTCTGAGTAGCCAAGCTTGGGTTAGCTGCCCTTGCCTGGATCAGTCAACTATGGTCAAGGCCATACTAGTACAAACAAAGCCATCTCACACATGTATGTGTAGGAACCGCTCCCAGAGAAGGGGGGATACTTATGGGTCAGGTATCTACTTACTGTTGGTATCTGGTATAGTCTTAAAGGAGCAGGGCTGAGAAGCAAATCCCAGGGGAATGACAATAATTTACAGAGAAGTGAATAGTCTATTTCCTTCCTTTCCAGGTTATGACAGTCATTATTGACAATATCTGATTGACCATGATATTTTCATAGGTAAAGTAAAAGCACATTTACCTTTATAAGAGGAAGACCTTAAGAGAAGTGTGGGGTCTTGAAATATGTTCAGATTTCTGGAGACTAGAATCTAGACAGTGTGATGTGATGCTTTTAAGTCCACTATGTTTGAATGAGTGCTGAGTACTTCTGCAAAAGCCAGTGTCCTATTGCTAACATTTATAGTAAGTGGCTGAAAGCATTTGGTGTTGAAGCTAATTTGGAGTTATAAAAGGTAATTTAATTGTGGGTCTTAGACAAAGCTGGAAAAGTTGCAGAAAAAGAAAAAAAGATGAAATGTTGTTCTCTCACAGTCATCCAGAACTGGCATGCATGTACACAAACAGAGAAATCAGGATAAAGAGTTTAGTAGAGACTCTCCCATGGGGAATAAAAAAGTCAAGATGTGAAAAGCATTAACCACTTAGTTAGGAGAGGTTACTTAAAAAAAATCTAGATCTAGGTTCATGTTAGCTGAATCTATAGGTAAGCTTCCAGGTCATTAAAAATATAGAATATATAGATCCTCTTTTGGATTAGAAAACAATAAGCGTGACTTGCTTAAACAAAGAAAATAGGTGATAGCAAAATTAGCAAAGGTAATCTTTGGGTAAGATTTTGCAATCTTTATAAATGGTCCTTTAAAAATGTTTAATTGTATTTTTCTAGTATCATTTAACCCCCTTATACCTCCTTTCTCTTTGCAATCACAACACTGTTGCCCATGTGCATGAGTCCTTTCTCCTTTTTGCAGCTGTCACCTTGCTCTCTATCTATGAGTCTGTCTCTTTCTTGCTTGTTAGTTCGGTTTGTTCACTAGAGTCCACATATAAATGGTCCTTTGATGGATATTCCAGGGAACAGAGAACATCTCTGGGTAGTTCTTAGAAGTAGGTTATGCAATAGGGAGGGCAAATATGTTCCAACTATCTATATAATCGATATTTGAGCCATTATTCCTCATCTATTTGAGTCATTATTCTAGTGAACCCAAGACTGTTTAGAATTCTAATTATGCCATCATACTGGAATCTGAGTATTATGCCTTTTTGCCTTCTTTGCAGAGGTGATTTAACCCTTATTACCTTGATTTGTCAGTGTATCTTGGTCCAGTAATATTTAAGATAAAACTTAAGGTCTTCTGATACCTGATTTGTTATTAGAGGGTATTTTTCTTGATGGAAAAGCTCAGTAGTTAGAAACCTTGTAAATATTTACATCTGGTTGAAGGTCATTTCATACGAAGGTGGTATTGTCTAGTGTCTGCATTAGCCATTCATTTTGTTACTGAAAAACCAAATGTACAGAAGCTCAGCCCAGGGTGGTACATGATGTTAATTCATGAGGAAGAGTTAAATCATGAAAAAAATCCTGATTTATTTTTTGATACATGACTCCCTGGAATAGTCAACCTTTCCCAATAACCTCGTAGCTAACTGTTACCACCTCACCATTTCTGAGAATAAAATGAAAAGGGAAAAGGAATGTGCGACTTTAGGAAACTGTCATTAGGTGTGAGTATGCCTTTCTCTCTCCCTTTGCTTCTTTGCTCCTGCCATGTAGACAAAACGGCTAGAATTAGAATTGGGAGAAAAGGCCATAGGCAGCTGAGCAAGAAGATAAGGAGACACTTGCTTTGTGTTGCTGTGGATGGCATACCAGTCTTGGATGGCCAATGGCTAGGCTCTCACTTGAACAAGAAATCAACTTCTGTCTTATTGAAGTTGTTATTTTGTGTTTCTGTTGTTTGTAGCCAAAATAAACCCTAGTCAGTATAGACTGTATGAATCTTTTCAGAAATATTTTTTGCCTTAACCAACTCCCCCACTTTAACTGAATAACTATCAATTCTAATCAGGTAAGAAAGCTTTTACTGAGTAGGAAAAAACAAGATCACTCTGAATATCTATGTATCTTACATACTCAGTCCCCTTACATAACAATTATGACTGAGATGTAGATCACTGTACAAAATTCTTACCCATACCTCTTTTTTCCCCCTGTAAATGTGATATCTGTAAATAGAAATACTAGATTAATGACATATATATTCTATAAGGCAGTTGATACATACTGTCAACTTTCTTTCCATAAAAATTGTGTCAATGTATATCAATAGCCTATTAGCATACCTATCTCAACGTACTTTTGTTAGAGTTTAGTACTAGGTCACTGTTACTTTTCTGCTAATTTCATGGGTGAAACATGATGGAATTGGTGATTCTGTATCTACTTATGTAATGGGTTTGTATAGGCAGAACATATTTCCTTATATGTATTAGTCATTTGAATTTATTTTGTGAACAGTTTATCCATGTTCTTTTTCTGACTTTCATGCTGTTGAAGATCTTAGTGTATTTTTTTTATTTGATAAGAATTCTTTGGTTAGGAAAGTTTGATGGCTAGTAAAATGGTTTAATTTTGGTAATCCAGTTTGATTGGATATTCAGCTTTAAAAAATTTGGAGAGTTCTTTTGCATTTGGTAAGTATTGATTTTTTCAATTAAAAGGAATTAAAGAGAACAGTGTCATCTTTTTCAAAAACCACGCTGGCACACAAAGCTGCCCCATAGAATACTACATTTGCTCAAACATCTGTGATGCTATCTTGTCCCTGAGAAGCTGTTAAATATAGTTGTGTAGCCAAAAGGGCACAGTATTTACTTTATTGTATTTTTGTGGAAGGTTTACCTTAGAAAAATATTGGCAAGAGTAAAGGATTTACTAGCAATAAAGTGGAATACTTTATATCTTAAATATGAAAGACTATGCTCAACAGATTAAAAATAACTTGAAAATATGAAGTCTGAGTCTAAAATACAGGTAGTTGCTATAAAAATTGCTGTCTTAACATTCAATTAAATCTTATAAACAACTTATTTTCTTTTTCCCCCTGCTGTTCTTTAACCATCAGTTATTTTTACTCATTTTTTTCTTTTTTGGTTCTTTCTTCCCCTTTATCTTTGATTTTTTTAGACTTGCCTTTGGTGAATACTTTCCATAACTTATTTAACTTAAATGCTTACTTTTCAGTTCACATTTCATATTTAATTATTTAACTTAATTAATTTGTTTTCAGTTAATGTTACATATTTTGATAAATATATCAATTTCATTTTGAATTTTAATTCCTTTTCTGTTTTCTCCTAGACCTCTCAAAATGTAAGGTTGTTTAAAAAAATTGGCCTATAGGTTCTGTTTATATTTCATCTGCTACCTGTAATGACATTTAATATCTACATAGCACCTTTCTTCTACATTCTATTATTTTATACTTTTCTAGATATATCCATCTGAGAAATGAGTTGAGTAGTTTTCATTTTGCATCTTCTATGAATAAGAGCCTCTTGTCAGAATTGGCTAGTCTCTTCTTTCCAAAATTATTTAAGTAACAAGTAACTCCAGATGTCAGTTTATATTTTCTTTAAATACTTAGATGAGTTCATGGATGCCCTGTGTTAGGCAAATTCAAGTAGCCTAACATAAACCTGTGAGAATCTAGTTGGTTTTAATTCATTATCATTAACACCCCTTTCCATTAAAAAAAAAAAAGAATAACAGTGTGCAATGTACTGTGGATACAGAGTAATATGATGATACACAGATTATTAAAATTTGGAGTTTGCATTCAAGGAAGATCCTAGAATCCAAGGAGCAACTGTTTAAAATAAGCAACTGTTTTAAAAGAACAAGAAAAGGGGAGAATGAAATAGATGTTATTGTAGATTTATCACCAAAGTGCTATGGGAATGTAATGGAAGGGGTGGTTATTTTGATCAGGTTTGGTGAGGAAGGCTTTTTTGGAGCACTTGGCACTGGAACTGAGCTCTGAAGAATGAATGAGATTTTGATAGTCACTTGTATTGGGTATGGTCTGTTAATTCTAATGAGGTTTCGGGTTTCTCAGATATGCTGAAGTTGAAGTCACCTCCTTAAGAGCTCTGGAAGGGTATTAGATCATTCTTAATATATACATTTCATTACAATTTGGATATAGTGTGCTTGTTGGGTACATATAATAAATCTTAGTTTCTCTCATAATCATAACTAGAATTTACTTAGAGAGTAACACCTTAGCCATTTCAAACTATCAAATTTTAGAGCAGGAAAATATCTTAGAAATTACCTACTTAGCCGTCTCATTTACAAAGCAGGGACACAGAGGTTCAGTAATTGACCAAGGTCACTCAGCTAACTTGATCAGATTTTTCTTGTACCAGGAAGTATTATTTTGGAACCGGCACCTTTCTGTGTCCATTATGATAATTTTTATTGATATTATGAAATAAAATTATGGGATCCCCATATCCCATTATCAGAGAAGGATACTTTAACGTTTGCAATGAACTTCTACACTGGGGCAAGTTTGAAGGAACATAAAATGGACCAAAGGCAGAAAACGCAAGGGGACTCGGTACCTGCATAATGGAATTACAGAATAATTAGCACCTGGAAAAAGAGACTGTCAGGACTTTGAATCTGATGTCGTTTACTCACCTGGTGTGGAGTGGGAGAGGAAGAGAGAGAGGGAGAGTGGAATGGGGAGGGGTACGGGGCGCTGGGGAGAGGGGAGCGGGGAGAGAGAGTTGCCTCAAAGCCGGCAGGAGAAGTACCCTTTGTTTGACAAACCCTGAAAGAGAAGCCTCTTGTGGCAGCCCTCTCCTTCCCACCTCCAAGCGTTTTCGGAGCTGCTAGGTGGAGCCTGCGCGGCGGAGCCGGGGAGTACTCCAGATCCGGGTTTTGCCTGCCACCCCTTCCCCCGGTAGGAGCCCCCTCCCGGCTCGGGGCGCTCTTGGAGCTCGCCGGCCCGCGGCTCATTCTGGCCTTGGCTGCGGCCCCGGCTGCATCCGCCGCACGCAGGCTGCCCTGTCCCGGCGCACCCGCCCCCCGACCGGCTTCTGGAGCGTCGCCCGGTCGCCTACTCGCCCGGCCCCGCTCGCCCCAGTTCCCAGGAGCGGGGATGCAGATGCTGCCGCCGGTCCGGGTGGGCGCCGCCGCCGCTGCTGGCTTTTTCTGGACTGCTTGTTGCCTCCGCTCCCGCAGCTGCCGCCGCTGCTGCCGCCGCCGCTTGTGACTCGCCCCCTCCCCTTTCTTTCTTCTCTTTTTGCCACCGTCCTCCTTCTCCGATAGTGCGCGCGCGCGGGTTGCACGGTTTGCTTTGGCAGAAGCTCTCTCGTGTGTGCGCGTGTGTGAGTGTGCGTGTCTGGAGAGCGCCAGAGCCTTGCTCGTTCTCGGGGAGCCGAAGAAGAGAAAGAACCGAAGAGGCGGCGGCGCGGAGCCCGGGGCCGCGCAATGAAGCACCCACATGCCCGCAGCTGCTCGGCCCTGCCGGCGAGCTAATCAGCGAACTCCCGGGCTCCGGGCTCCGCGGCCACCCGGACACAGCCCTCGGCGACCGGGCGACCGCTCCGCCCCGTGCGCCGCTGTGCACCTGGGAAGGAGTTTGGTGGCCCTCGCTTCGGCTCCTGGCGCAGGTTGCGGGAGCGAAAGGAGACCCTCGGCGGGGAGAAAACCTCGAGTGGAGAGGGAGAAGGAGGAGGATTTGGCGGAAAAGCCACTCGTCGCCCTTGCGGCTCCCCCTACCTATTCCATCGCTCCTGCTCTCGGACCTAAAGGGGAGGACGAGGAAGAAGAAAAAGAAAGAGAAGGGGGTGGGGTTGGGAGAACTGGATCTAAAGATCGGCTGGGGGGGATGGTGGAAGATATTTGGTCTCTTCAGCAGCGTCTTTTCATAAGCGGCAGCAGTAGCGGGAGGAAAAAGCAGTCCCAGCTATGACTGCCGCATGTTAATAGCTGCCGCCTGTGTCCCTCGGCTGCTGCTAGAGAGAGCTTGACTCCGAAGTTGTGCAACTGTGCACTGGCAGAGACATTTGAACCCTCTTCTCCCTTGGCTCCGTTTTTACCCCCTCGGTGTGTGTGAAGCCAGGAAACGCAAAGAAAGACAAGCATTTGGTTCTTCTCCCCCCCACCCCCCTTCTCCATAGCTGTGTAACAGAAGAAAGGGAGAAGGAGAGACTTTTTGTTGTTTCCTTGGCTGGGGTTTCCACCCTCCTGCTGCCTTCTCTGCGCTTTGGTTATCATTCTTTGCCGACTGTGGTAGGGGTGTCTTCGCTGGGGCCGGCCGGTCTTTTGCCCCGGGCTCCGTGGCTGGATTGTGGAAACTGCACCCGGCTGCAGGTTGTTGAGCAACTGATGGGACGATCTCAGGAGCCGGCAGTTGCGAAAGGTAATTTATTCTTACTTCCAAATAGTGGTGGCCGGTGTCCGCGGGGTGGGCAACCGGGGGATGGTGCGGGATTCACGCACACTCACTCTCCCACTCACACACTCGCCCGCATACACAGTCATCCGATTGTGATGTGGGTTGGGAAGGGAGCCTTTTGGCTGGTGGGCGCTGGTGTTTGGCACTGGTTCGAGGTTTTTCCAGCTCTTGGGCGATTGGCGGCCAAGCGGGATGAAGGGGAGAGCAGACCCGGTGCATTCGCAGTCCGAAACGCTGGGGAATAGGAACTGCATCCACCCTGGGAATTTTCCCTCCTCTCTCACCCCAGTGTCATCCTCTGGAGGGGGCTGAAAGCAGACCAGGGGGCGCCTTCTCTCCGCCTGCCCGGAGCCGGTGCTGCTGGAGGCGAGCGCAGGCTAGAGGACCGATAGACCCCGGGTGAGGAGCTGGGCTCTGGGGTGATGGGGACAACGGGATGACGAACGAGCCGCTGTCCTCCCTAGACACCTGCCTGAGCATCCGTGGTGGCCGCGTTTGCCCAGGTCGCGCCCCTGAGTCGTGAAGCGGAGATGCCCTCCTTCACCCTGTCCGTTGTGTCCCCTTCACGGCAGTTTGGTTTAGACCTGCTTGTCCAGGCTTTGTTAGGCGTTTTGGTTGGAGAAAGGTGCCACTTTCTTGGGTGGACCAGGGCGGCGCGGTGATGGGAGTGGGCACGGGTTAGGGTGGGTGGGGATGTTGCAGGAATCCAGGTGACCGGGGAGCGGGGCGGGGTGGGCAGAGCATTGGTGGCTGCAGTCGGCTAGGTTACAGGTAGGAAGGCAGGCTCCTCGGAGCTTCTCACGGGAGAAGGGGAGGCTTCAGGCTGCCTAGGAGCGAGGGTGCCACTGCGCCCCCGCCACTGGAGCTCAGGGAAGCTAAGTGTGCCAGGTCCCCCCCCGCAGTATAGGTGGGTGGGCGTGTATGGGGGGCGACCTCCCTACCAGGGTTAGTTGGCAGCGGTACCGTGTGTGCGTGTCTGTGTGTGTGCGTGTGTGTGTTCCTACGCTCTGGGGATGGCCCAGAGATATTTGCGAGGATGGTAGAGCCTGCTTACCCAAGTCGCCTAGGATCTGCTTAACTGGAAAATCTGATTTAAGGATGCCGCGGGGGCTCATAGGGTTTGCGGGGAAGCCTCACGTTGTCCCCTTTCCCCCAGCGAGGAGCACCTCCACGAGGTGCGTGCGGCGCGTGAGTCTCTGGTGCAGCGCTCCTCGCACCTCAGATTGGCCCTGGTGAGGACCAAGGGACAGTGTAGTCATCTCTCTGGAAGATTGAAATAATCGAGTGAAGCCAGCATAACCCCTGGTCCCTGGAATTCTCTGGTCACTTTCCTCGCTCGGATAGATACATTCCCTGCTTTATTTATGGTCAGAGATATCACAGCAATTGGGCGAACTCGAGGCACGCGAGCCACCTCTGGGTGTCTCCTCCCCGTGCGAGTCTGTGATTCTGCCTGCGGTAGTTAGAGCGCATTGTAAACAACGGTGTAAGCAGCCCTGCCACGGTGTCCTTTACACCCGGTCCTACTGGTGTCTGCTGTGTTTACCTTCCTGGGCGGATTACTCATTAGGAAGTATAAGGCTTGCACCTCTGATTTTACATCCTTCCAGCCAGCTGCTGGGGGAAATGAGAGGCATAGACTGTGGCAGGAAGGAAAGATTGCCTTCTGGGTTTTGCTCTGAAGTAAATAGGCGATCTGTTAATTTAGTATCATATGGTCTAGCGGCACTAGTTAAAGAATGTCATTTTAGAATCTGCAAAGAAACACTTCTTTAAGTCATTTTTCGATTGGAGAATGTTCTTTTTATTCCCCTATGAGATCAAATAGAATTTAGCCAGATTTTCCTGGCACATTTTTCAGTCTGTAATGACACCAAATGACCTGGAGTTCCTAGCACCCAGTTTGCATGTACACGGATTACAGACAGACTTGTCAGCTCTTTTATAGTATCACCAAAAGAAAAGAGGTTTGCAGGTAATTTGTGTAGAAGTTAAAAAGATAATTTGCATTGAAATAGCTCTCAGCCTTGTTTCATCCTGTCTTTTTTTTTTTTTTGGTAACCAACGCAAGGGTTAAAAATATACAAAGATAAACAGTTTTAAAAAGTTGAAACTGCTTTTTCGTTGAAAGATAAAGATGAAATTCCTTACTTGTAGGTTACCTCTGACTTCTCCTGTGTTTGTTGCCAATGGCTATGTTCTATGTTGTTTTAAAAGTGTAGCACTGTAAATGTAAAAGGGTATTTTGTTTCCAGGTACTATAATTTCTAGATTTCTATCTTTTAACATCTTGACTTCTTGAAAAAGCTTAGGTTGAAAAAGAAAAGGAATATAGAATCCCTGATGCCTGATTTTGATTAAGTTATATTTTTATGAGATGTTGCTAGTGCTGGTCATCTTAAAAGAAAACTTAGAGAATTGTGATTTAATTCATGAGAATCTAGCTTAGTATTTGTATCATTTCTAGAGAGTATGTGTTAAAGTCTTTTCACTTGCAGATATTTCTGAAGATTAAAGAATACTTGTCCTCTCATTTTAGAAGATCTAATTGCTGTGATTCCAAGTCCTTCCATTAGAAGATTTGATCAGATCTGTTCTTTGTTTCCTAGCAGCATGTTCCCTAGCAGTCATACATTCCACAGGTCCTGATGTCATTAGAACAGTGTCTGTCCATGTATTGTGCCGTCTTTAGCTGAAGGTGAACACATCAGAGTGTCTGAATGCCATTCCATAGCAGTTCTTTATCACTAAATGCCCAAGAATCTGCTCCATTGGTGGATATGGTTAACTGGACTGCTTCTGTGAACTCTGGGTACGATGAATGATTAGTACAATGGTTTATGTGAACTATTTACATTTTTTTAAAACAGATATGTTAGGTTGCATCAGGCATCCCTGGCTGGAGGAGTGATAAGCCAACATGTGATTTGCCTGATGGATAAATGCTTTTGATGTCTCATTTCAAGTTGCTTAGTCTGATTATCCTTTATATTGAGAGCTCTCCTCACAATATGCATGGAGGATCTTTTAAGAATGATTTTCTTTATAATGATTTTCTTACATTTTGGAGATTTAAATATTCCTGTTCACAGCGAATAATAGTATGAGGTTTACTGGCTGCAACTACTGTGCCTGGCATTGGTTCTGGTAATTAAAACTGGCAAAATTTTGATGAACTTGATTTACCTTTGATTCCTTGGGAACTATAGCCAAGGAGACCCTAAATAGAAAATAAAAAAGGCTGTAAAGTCAAAAGGATTGATGTTAGTCAAATAATATATGTAATGCTAAACTGATTTTTTTTCAGATTTTATTGGGACCACTTTAATCGCTGGTTGAAACTGTCTTTGAAAAGGGCTGCTGAGTAGGAGTGACAGTTACTGTTAAAAGTGGAACATTTTTGCCTCAAATTCAGGAAAACTGGTTGTGATTTTTGTATTTAAGGACAAAGAATGATTTTAGAAATGCTCTGCAGCCTTAATTTAGTGTGGTATGAATGGCTAGAGCAATTGGACTTAGAGGGAGAGGCTCTTTCCTTAAATTTTGCAAATGGCTATTTTCCCTTTGATTTCTTAGATTTGCATTACATTCAAAGTATGCACTTGCTCACATAGACAGAAGCTGTATTGTAATTTAGCATTTGTTTGCCTTCAAGGACATATTTATACTTAGATTACTATTGCAGTGATGTCTTTTTCTGTTATGCAAATGGATTTCTTTATAGAATACCATATTTTATAATAAAATGTAAAACATTCAAATATGAGTCAGATCCTTCTGACATTTCCCCTTGGTTAGCGTGTGTGTGTGTATGTGTGTGTGTGTGTGTGTGTAGTTGGGGAGTTGTTTATCACTGGGGAGAAAAACTCAGATTTTTCATTCATTGTGATTTTGAAATTGAAGTTTATTGGCCCATTTGAGAAGGTAGGTAAGTATGCCTCTTGATAGCAACTATGAGTCCTAAGATGTGCATATCTCCCCCAACTGTGTAAATGTCATTACCCTCATCTAACTGTCTATGTGGTCCAATTAAATTCACTCTACTCCTGCAGAAGTAGCCAGGTGTATTTTTTAAGAATGTTAAGTGTGTTTACATACTCACAAAATATAATTAAACATTAGCTATCCCGCTCTGAATTAATTGAACTTCTCCTCTGTTTTAGGGAGTGGGTGAAAGGGGAGACTTCTTCCAAAACTTGGTCATGACAGATTCTATAGATCTTTAATGATATATGTCCTGTTTGTGTGGTGTTGACAGTGGAAACAAGAATTTAACATCAAAATTTCTTTGTGAGAGAGACTATTACATACATTAAAAGTTAATATTTCATCTATATTATAGATGAATTACAATGGAATATTATTGGTGGCAATCTTATTTATCATGAAAATTATCACGAGTATGGAAAAATAAATCACCCAAGTGAGTAATTTTGTTTGGTAGAACTCTTGTGTCTGTTATTTTGGAGAGCAGATTATTCCCTCTTCTCAATGTGTGTTCTGGGGAAACATGTGGGTCCCTAGGACCTTTTCAGGCCTGTTAAGGGAAGACATTGCCAAAATAATGCTAATATGTTATTGGCCTTTTGCTCTTCTACTTTACCAAGTGTGCAGTGGAGTTTTCCAGAAGGTACATGACTTGTGACATCCTTGCTCTGATGACATATGGCATGTGTGCTTGTGCTTAAAATTTTTCCCAGTTTAACTAGGAATACATAAATATTGATAGTTATAAGCAACATAATCCAAATTGCTTTAGGTCATTATTTTTTAAGCATGTAAAAGGGTTTTGAGACCAGGGAGTCTGAGAACCAATGATACTGACTTTCCAAGACCTGCCTCCTTGGACTCCCATGTCTCATCCTATTTATCCATATAAGAAGCCATCTAAGATGAGAAAACGAGTGCATTGTTCAAGTTTAAAAAGTCACAAGCAGGTTGGAAATTTTATTACCTGTTATTTTCATTATTTTCTTCCCAACATAGAAAGCTCATCTTTACCTGTATGGGTCCTCAGTTAGTGAAACTGAAACTTTAAGGTTCTGCCAGGTCTCCATCATGATATCCTGATTTTAAATTTTAAAATCTATGCCCCAGGTCTTGATATTCTAATATCTGAGAGGCAGAATGGTGCGGTGGTGAAGAAAAGGGACTCTGTGGTGTGTTTGCCTAGGTCTGATAAGTTACTTGACTTTGGGCAAGATATCAGATCTCTCTAGGCTTCAATTTCCTAATATGCTTTAATCCATATCACAGTTGTACCTAATTCATAGGTGGTTGTGTAGATTTAATGGGGAAATATATGCAAAGTGCTCCAAATAGTTCTGGGCACATAATACATATGCAGGCATTTGCTGCTTTCACTATTATTATTATCATTATTATTTACTAGGTCTCATGAGGGCCCCAAGAAACACTAGTCAACTCCCCATGTGATTCAGATATTAGTTATGTTTCACTTCATTGCTTCAAGTGCTATTAAATTAGAAAATTTCTTATAAAAGATAATCTTGGCTTTATTTTACCCTCCTACTTTAAAACTCATGAAGAGTTATTGGGATTTTTTTTTGTACTCTGAATTAATAAAACACCTTTCTTAGCTTGGGCTAAGTTTGCAATTGGGTAGAGTATAAATGCCCAATTAAAACTAGATTTCAAAGACCCTTACTGAATATTTATGTATCTTGGGAATTATTAGGGAGGAAATCACTTTTCTGAAGTGATATCAAGACGACTCCCTGCACTCTTAGTCTGTTAATCACTATCTAAGCATCACAACAGGCCGTTTTCAGGGAAAAGGATCCGTGGGGTAATTATGTGCTACAGTTCAGTTTGTTTGTGAGTGGTAACATGCCTAATGAGTAACAGAAACGCCCATATAGAGGTTAGTTTTACTAGGTACTTCAGTTCAAAGGTGAACTGTGATCCTTCTGAATGGTACTTAGACATCTATTTGAAAACTTTGTAGATTATACATATCCACGGCTAAATAACTCTCTTATACCTGTCACAATGAAATTAGTACCGCAGCACTTATCTTTTCCAGTGTTTCGCGTAATCCTGATTTACACTTGTAAAATCAAAATTTTACTCCTCAGATGGGCATTGCTGGAGGCTGCCCTAATTATGAATGTCTCAAAAAATGGCCTTTGGAATGGGAGACACTCGAATACAATCTCAGTTCCGTAACTCTCTAGCTTTATCATTTCTATCTGTAAAATAAAGCTAATGACACCCACATGGCTGGTTTGGGGTGAGAAATAGGAAGTAAATAGAAAGGTACCTGTTAGATTCAGCATTTAATGAAAGGTAACTGTCATCATTAGCCATAGTATTATTAGAAATGTCCTTGACCACCATTATCAATAAAATTTAGCTAAATCAAATGTTTTATTAATTGAAGAGTTCTTGATGAGCTGTGAGAATAGCTTTTTTAAAAAGTAGTTGAGAAAGGTTTCACTTATATTTTTGTCTTCACCATGATTTTCCCTCTCTCCTATTTTAAATATTTTGTTAGGTACCTATTTCTCAGCTCTTGATCTTAAAATGTTATGCTCTGCTATTAATTCCCTACCAAAAATCATAATCCTGATGGGAAAATATTTTTGACAGCCGCCAAGTGCTGTGCCTGAAGACTGATTTTAAATCACATATAAAATGAAAGTAGCAGTTTAAACTCAGACATTTTAAGTTAAACTTCTGATCATCTTTTCACATGGCGTCAGCAGCTCTTTAAGTTTTAAGTGCATCAGAATTTTCTACAATGTTGCCACCAAATCAAGTCATCATAAACTTAAGATTTAAGGATTCTAATACTTTTAAATGATTTATGATCCCAAAATTCATGTCTTCATAAGAGTGCTATAAATGCAGATGAACCCTTAAAATTCAGATCCCAACGTTGCTTTAAAGGCTTACAAGTAGGGAAAGGGTTATAAATAAGTCCACATTTCAGAATTAACATCTGTATTTCAGCAACATTTGCTGATAAGAAAAGTTCCTAAATGGTGTGACTTTTCCCTGTTGTCATCCAGCATTTCTATTACAATGAAGAGTGTGCAACGTGGTAGGTAGTAAAAATGAATGAAAAAATAGGCCGTGCGTTGGACAGCTAGCTGACTTGCTAAATTGTACCAGGCTTAAGTGTTTTAAAGATGCGAGAAAATGGAAGTCAAGTAGAAATGACACCCCCCTCTGTTTCATCAGCTTGTGTTGGTGTTTATGCATCCCAGAGAGGCAGAGTGTGTTACTATTCAAGACAGCCCCAGCAACTCCACAGTGGTCTGAGCCTGTGAGAATGGGGGAGAGACTCAAGCCCGGTTTTTGATGTTCTGCTTGGGTGGATAACCTGAATACTAAAATGCATTCCATTGACAGCTGACCCTGTAAGAGCTTTTTCAACAGTCCCCTCTCTTGTTTTGGTGTGTTTTTTACCTCCTTTCCTTTCCTCCAAACTCTTCCAAATTCTTTCGAGTAAGAGGAGTTGGTCCTGCTGGTCATCTTTTGTGTGAGATTTTATTTCTGGTAAGAATGGAAGGGCTCAACTGGCTTACATTTATATCATTTTGTTTTATTCCAATTTTTAGTTTTCTTGATTTGTCAGTGGCTGATGGTGGTTGTCTGAACCTTGACTCAGAATACTGATCATGTCTTCAAGGAGTGGACAAAGACTCTATTGACAAATAGTTTTGTGTTTACATGAGGCATGTGTATATCTAGACTTCTTTGTATTGACTCTAACTGTTGAATTTGTGGAATTTTAATCATATTTTTAATAGTACTTGACTTTGGAAGAAGACCTTAGGCAATCATTTTTTTTTAAACAAAACACAATCATTTTTAAACTTTAGGTATTTTCAGTTGAATTTAACTTAAATTTCCAATAATTTTACGTGTGAGAGTTAAATATTATTTTACAGTCATTCCAAATGCTGCAACATCTCAGTTGTCATATGGACTTAAATCCAAATTAAATATTTAGTAGATCAGGGGTAATTCATTATTTCTCTTTTAATTGCAAAGATAATTCCAACTAGCTTTAGGCTAAATGGTTCATTTGTTGTGAGATTATTATTTTTCTCACCTAAGGAATCTTGGTGAAGGATGGTGATTTACCTAGGCATCAGACAAAAAATATCACCTTGAATACCACTAGGATTTTGTTCCAGTTGCCTATCCCTACCCACTTTTCCATCCCTCTGCCTACTAGATTCTTTCCCTTCTGCCATAGTCTGAATTAGGCACCCAGTTTTAGACCAATCTATTATCATGAGCTCAGTGGAATCAGTAAGGATATCGCGGCTCTTCTGTGGATGGAAAAATAGCTTGAAGAAAGAAAGGCTCAATTAAGGGAGGGATCTTGTACACAGAAAAAGACAGAGGGCCTGATAAAACCTGAGTGTCCACTACAGTGATCCTTTGTTAACTGAGATAGACCGGGCATTAGAAGAATTGGTTAGGAAAACCATTAAAAATGGGTTTACTCTTTTCCTGTAAGCAGCCAAAGAGATCATAGAAAATGGTTTCTTACTCACTTGACCCAGAACCCAACAAAAACATACAAATCAAGGGATTCAAATCTTCAGGTTCAAAAACACCTATGAAAATGCCCAAATTATCAAGGAGGCTGTGCATATCTTAGAAGCCACCAAATATCTGAAAAGTGTCATATACATAAGCAACATATGGTATTCCATCATACGATCTTGGAGTTGCCATTGTACAATGCTAGAAGGGCATTGGACGAAGGGATGGTGGCCAGAAGAGTGCTGAATTTTGGCTAGTCATGCCTAAAAAAGACAGAAAGTAATGCTGATCTTTCAGGTTCACATGTGGGTTATTTAGGCATTGACTACCTCCAGGTGAACAAAACCCCTGCGATATACCATTGGCTGTAGCTCATGTTTGGATTAATCATGTATGAGCTCCACCAGCCACATTAAGGTGGTTCTTACAGAAAAGGAATGCATTGTTTCTACACCAGAAGTGGAGGTTGCACACAGGGAAAAGTCATCCCAGAAGAAACTAAAGAAACAGAAACATTGCGTAAGAATAAATGCAGCATAAAATAAATGTAAATAGAAGCAAAAGCAGAAAGAATATGTTTGTAGGTACGAATCCATCTGTCTGAAACATCTCATTATTTTGCTCTTTCTAGTGCACCTGTTATGTCATGCTGCTTGTGGGTATATATGTTCATTCAAATTAGTTTTATGTTAAGATGCAGAATGCTCAAAAGTACATCAAGTAGGATATTTCAAATAATTGATTGTGCTTAACTTTAAAGCTGTCTAAAGAATCCAATGAAAACATACTTCAGTCTATCCAGTAATAATATTATTCAAATGACAGACATTTAATATGGATCCATTGTTATAAAACCTGGAGTCTGGGTAGTGTTTTGTGCTGACACTTGACCAGCTGAAGTAAAATGGTGCATTAGAGGTATTATTTGTAGAAGGTGGGACACCTCCTGAATTTATTGTTCCTTATTTATCTTTATTCAAAACAGAAAACTGTATTGACTTTTCGTTTTTGTTTAGTACCTACCCAATATAAATTGCAATACAGAAGATAATTTGGTGAATGTTTAAAGGTTAGTAGAAAGAAATCTTAATTAGAAGAAAGAACTCCCATGGACCTTCCTTATTGTTGCAAATCCTTGAAAATTAGAGAGCACTAAAAATTAGTAGGCTGTCAACATTGTGTTTTTATGATTTGACATTATTAAGCAAACTTTGCGAGTGTTCCTTTTTTAGGTGCATTTGATTAAATGTGTGATCTTATCTTGGCGAAATAGCCTGCTGGGCTGCCGACAGTACTGTTCAGAAATGAAATTTGCTTAGAGCCTCTGAGCAGACATTTATTCAATGAGACCTTTCTTGAATTAATGGATGATAGTGAGATTGCACTAGTATGTATGTGTGTTCTCTTCCTCGAATATAGGGGTGTTGAGATAAAGCAACAACAAAAAAGTAATGGGGTATGAAAGAAAACATTAGGTTTATAAATGAGAACTTAGCCTACTTTATTACAAATGAATGAATTGTCTGTATGAGGGATTCATAGTATCACTCTCAGAGGATAGTATGCTAGTCCATCTGCTTTGTGTTAATATTTCTGTGTTAATTTCCTTTCCTACTACTCTCTCTCAGCTTGGTGGATGTTATTCTGGAATTTCTGCTACTAAGAGCAGAATTTTGATTCCCATTCATTCTTCCCAATGCAGTTTATTCTACATTTGAATGATCTTGATTTAATCATTTTTTTCTGCTCATGTTGAATATTTGTGAAATACAGAGATACATAGAACCAAAACAGAAGTCATCCGATAATATTTCATAATACCGTGGTACCTCACATTGTTCACAGATATTATTTCACACGTATTTTTAACTTGATTATCCATGTATTTTATTCATGTAATATATTTGTATTTTAGGTATGCATGTTTGATTTTGGGGAATTGAGGTGAAACTATATATACCAAATTGTCATCTATATAACAAATTGAGGTGAAATTATATATCATATATATATATATTTTATAATTCTCTTAGATTTCCCAGTGTCATTTTTTGAAGGCATCCTTTTTAATATTGTAAAATACTTCATCATGTGAATACCTATAATTTATTTAAACTTTTCTTATTCATGTGGATTGTCGTATTTGCAAGGATAAGTAATGTCAAGCTTGGCCCATCCTCTGGTGATTTCTGTAGCACCGAGTTGTTGAAGTACAATTATTGGGACTAAGAGCAAATAATTAGTTTGACTTTAACTACTTGCTTACAGTGATTCATGTGCATCATTGTCTTCTTTGTGTAACTGCTCCTCTTAAATTTTCAGAAATTTAAAAAAATGCTAACTCTCAGTAACAAATAGTTAGTAAAGATTAGTAACTTACTGATGGTTTGGTGATTCTTAAGAATTACTGTTGTATATATTAATGTATAAAAGCTGAGGTCAGTAAAATAGGAGTGAAAAATGAAATTTACTGGCTACTTAAATAGGGTGGTGCTTAATGTCTTTGAATTTAACATAATATTAGAACAAAACTAATCAATGAAATTGATTTTTGAAGAATTAAGAAGTCCACCATTCACTTTATGTGCCCATAAACTTTCGTAGTTTAGTTCTCTGCTCTGAATGAACCTCTTATCTCTTAAATTCACCTAAAATATGAACTTAGAGTCCTTTAGTCAAGCTCTTATGGAACAAGAATACTGGTGGGCATTGTTTGGGCAACCCAAAAATGTAAGTATAAAAAGTAGGAGTAAATTGTTAGTGAACACATTTATCATAATGGAAGGTTGTCTATAGAATGAGAGGGAGGTCAGTAAAGAAAAGTCACTAAACAGAACGTTATGGCTAGTCATGAGTAAACATTCGCTCAAGTTTTGCTAAATATAAGGTCAGTTAGAGATCTGTAAATAGGAATTAGAGTGAGGTACAAAATAGGAGGTGTTTAGTAACACATAAGGACAATGGAAAAGAAACAGCAGTTGTATAATGTGACTTTTTATAATTTTTACAGTAATGCAGTACCTACTGAAATTGATTTAATTAATTCATTTTTCGGTCAGAGGTTCTAACAGCTCTATTTTAAACACCATCTTTGTGACTTGTTCCAGTCATAAAGACAAATATTTAAGGTGTATTTTCAGCATTCAGACTGGGAGTCTATTTTCACCTCCCTTTCTATATTTTCTTTAAAGCTGCATCAGAACATACTTATAGAATAGTTTAATGGTTGATTAATAAATGAGTGTATAACTGCATGAATGTGCTTTATGGTCCAGGAAGAAACACCTGAACGTGAAAGCAATTTTTGAAGTCACTGTTGCAAGATAAATTCAAGTGCCATTGAAAATTGCTCTGCACCTGCATGTGGAATAATAAAGGCCTTGAAGGCATCTTAAAAGGCACACATTCATTTCTGTAAAAATATTAAAAACAATTAAAAATTCTCCATTTGCTAATCAAGGGAGATAAAGGTTCATTTATGCGAGATGAGGACTTAACAGAAATCTGCTATATAATACTGTTCCTGTAGTTGAGTATCGTATTGTACACTTATAAATCTGTTAAGTGGGTAGATCTCATATTGTGTTCTTACCACCATAAAAATAAAAACAAAACTAAAATAAAATGGTCAAGAATTGTTACTTGCTCAAGTGACATGGTTGGTTAATAGCTTCTGTGGTCTTCTTTCAAGGAATTTGTCTTGCTCTTGAAGGGCCCCTTTTCTGGTTTCAGGCGTGGCGTTGTCACTAAGTAGCTGTATCATGCTGATCATATAACTTCTGTAGTTTCCTACGTAAACAAGGGGTAGGACTTGGGTCCTTTCTCTCTAAAACAGCTAGGAGATAATAAAGTGCTAAAGCTCAATGTAGAATATCTCTGCTTGAAAGTTTATCTTTTCAAAAAAATTTAAATTAGTAGGCAGTTGATTTTATAAAAATTTCCATAGCACATCCTTCTTATAGACTGAGGGCACAGTAGTGCATGTGGTAATAGCACATTTTAACAATGAAATAGGTTAGACCTCTTTTTTTGTGAAGGTTTAAAAAGAAATTGACATGAAATTATTTTACAATCTTTAAAAGCATTAAGATTCTAATAAAGCTCCTCTCACATTTCTCGACATTATATTTCTCTACTATTAAGGGTACTAATAAGTTTTTTCTTTTCTAACAAGAGTGACTTTATGTAGTTCCTTATGTCAGCTTTCTTTGCCTTATGTTAAGACATGAAATAAATTCTATTCCTAGAGTTTTGGTGCAATGGTACTGTTTATCTTAGATCAAAACAATTATAACATCCTTTCATTTATAAAGCAGAAGTGTATTCATTGATATCGAATACTCACTTTCCTTTTTTAATGGTGAATTTACTTACATAAAATTATTACATTTTGTTTTAAGGATTAAGGACTAACTTGAATTTAGGTCTACATTAAATGATTTTTACCGACAGTATAAACATGCGGAGAAATACAACATACAGAATAAAATGTATTTTATTGAGGAACAAAGAGCACATTAGAAAGGGAGCATAAGCTTGAGAGTCAGAAATGCATGATTTCTAACCCTCTCTCTGTGTGACCCTGGAAAAAGTTACCTAGCCTGTCCGTGCCTCAGTTTCCTTATGTGTAAAATGGGAATATAAATAATACCTTTTGGAGTTATTGTATTGTATTAGATAACATACATAAAACAAATGGCTCACTGATAGCTTTTATAGAATGTTTGTGTTACTGTTTCGATTTGTTGAAACTGGTATCCTCTCCTAAATGTGCCTCTAAATCGTTCTGCTTGTTTCTACAGTTCCCTAAACACCAGCCTCACTGAGTCATTAATTTTTTCATTCAGTGTATATTTGTTAGCACCAAGTGTCTGCAGGATGATGGGGATATGGAACATTACATGGCAGAAAGAGCCTCTGATTTAATAGGACTTACAAAATCAAGGAAATACAGCTAATATGCAATGTATCTATCATTAATTATTTAGTTAAAGTTGCGGTAAGTGTGACAGAGGTCAAGCCCAGGATGCTATGAGTATTACAGCAGCAGGACCAGACCTTGTCTGAGTTGGAGGGTGAGTGGGATATGGAAGTACATCGCAGATCAAATAACATTTGAACTGAGATCAGAAGGTTGAGTAGGAGGCCCTAGAGAATGTGCTGGTCCACTGCTCCCTTCAAATTCTGTCATCACAAAAGCTGATCCCAGTTCCAAGCATGTTCCAGTGAAGGAAGTTAATGGAGCTGAGCAAAGGGAAGAAAACTGAGCACAGTTGCCGTGATTTGGCAATAGGAACAACACACCTTATTTTTCATTTTACAGAGAAAGTGAATCAACATAGAGACTGTTTCAATACCAGTTTCTGTCTGTAATATTAAATTTCAGAATGTCATCAAATAAACTTAACTGTTGGCCATAGGAATGATCAGACACTGTAGATTGAAATGAGAACTCTTAAGATTTATATAGATAATAGAATCCAAAATTTCTTAGTTTAGTTTTGGATACACATCTGTGTTTGTGACTGAGAGGGAGTTTTGGTCCAGAAAGTTGGTTTCTGTTAATCCTTATTCTAACTTTTCTCATTGCCACTGGCTGATTGAGTATCTGGTGTCTTTTGGTCCTGAGGACTCTGTAGAAATGGAGGGACTCTTTAGGTATAATGGTGCTGAACTTGGCAGTGCTATAATTATGACTCTTGTCAAAGTACAGTAGCAAAATATTGATCTGGAAAATGGTTGTTAAGAGAATTGTAGTATTTTCTTTTAGTAGAGACAGAATTATTCAATTAACTTTATTATTTGAATTTCTGGGAGGTTTTCCACAACATGCCATGGTAAAGCTGATTTCATTATCATTTAGAATAAATCATTTAATATTAATTAAATGATGGTAAATTATGTTCTAGAAAAAAAGTGATATTAGTTCCAGAATTTGGGCAAAATGATTAGTGTGGTTTAAGAAAACTGTCTTACTGGAACAAAATTTTTAATACAGGAAAGTACTGTAATAAGATAGTAAATTTGGAATCACTCATCTTTTTCATGCCTTTATCAACAAATATTTATTGTGCACTTCCTATGTCAAAAATATAAAATAATTGTGTTAGATATTAGAAAAGGGACATAATGAGTTTTATGAGAACATTTGACTCAGGGATCTCAGGCATTCCAGATGAAAGGTTTTCTCATCCTGCCAAGCCCTGGAGAATATGTAGGGATCAGCCAAGCAGACAGAGAACAAAATCTCCTGTCTCAGGGCCTAGAGTAAGAATGAGCTTGGTTCAAGTGCGAAATTCAGAGAACATCCCATAGTTAGAATGAAAGGATTGAGAGAGGGCATGATGTGAAATCTGGCTAGGGAAGTCAATGGGAGTAGAATTTGTACTGTTTTTTTAAGGTTAATTATTTTGGAGTTTATCTCAGGAGCAGTGGGAAGTCATTAAAGGTTTTAGGCAGGGCAACAATAAGATCAGATTTTCATTTTACAAAGATCATATTATCTGTTCTCTGTAGATGTAATTGGAGGAGGCATCAGTCGGGGATGAGAAGAGTCCAGTTAGATGAGGACCTGAGCTCCTTCTGTGCCCCTTCCTAGCTGGGCGTGAAGGACAGAGCTTTCCTCTTTCTGGCCTCAGCTGATGCATGCATAAAGAAGGGCTTTGTATTAAATAATATCCCTCTATCAGGTAGACTCTGGTACACTCCCCCCTAATTTCACTGTAAAGATATGGAGGAGCTAAGTGATAGTGATCATTGTTTAAATGACCTTGCCCAAACTTGTTAATTTTTAATGATCTACCTATTGATATACTGTTGTAATGCTGCATTTGTTTAATCTAATTTATTTTTACCTTAAAGTTTAAACCTATTCTTTGGAGACCTATAATGCACATGACTGTAGTTTATTCTATGTTTGTATTTTAAATGCTGTGGAGAAATCAGGCAGTCAGATGTTGGAACTACATTTAATTTAGTTAAGAGGCTGCAGACTACAAAGTTCTTTCCTTTTGTTCCAAGTGACTTATTTATAAATCCTCCTTACTGAAGTGATTGGAAACAACTCCTATTTTAATCATATCTGAAAAGATGGTAGCAAATGTTTCTGAAGACACGGCAGTGGTCCTACAGCCTGAGTGACAAATGTAAAAAGTTGATGGTATTATTTAAGGAGTTCTAAGACATTTTACTTTTATGTTTTTCATTAATAATTGAAATATTTTATTTCCTTCTTGTGTCCTGCCCTCTGATTCCCTTTGTTATATATCTCCTGTGGGATTATAACATTCTGCCCTGGGTCTTGATTGTTCGTCTTCTTGTTTTACACCTCTATGCAAGTACAAAGTCACCGAAGGCTAGGACTGAGGTCTGTGTTTCATGTTGATAGCCTGGTTGTTTTTAAAGATGGGATGTAATGTGTTACATAAAACATTGTGCACGAAGTGCACCTTGTATGATTTAAAACATTACTAGGACAGATGCTAATAACTTGGTTCTGTTAATAACTCAGTAATTTCAAATATGAAATTTAGGATGAGATAAACTTGAGCCTAGACCTTGGAACTGCTATGCAGCACATACTGGTAAGTGACTTTTGGTCACTTTCATAATGACCAGAACTTTCATCAGTAAACTGATACAGTTTACTCTCTATCATTGGGCTAATAGTGGGGTTGTGAGAATTACATTAGTACCTGTAATATAATGCAGGTACTAGTGCATTGTATTAGGCTTGCTTATACCTGGGTTTGGTTGTTATTTATGAGAGTCAGATGGCAAAAACAGGTGCTTTCACCCTTGTTCCACATGAGAAGGAGTGGAAAACAATGGTTCAATCCATCTCTTTTTTTCCTTTGCTCCCCAACTTTTTGTTAGATTAGTGCCACATTTTATGTTTCCTTCAACCTTCATGGCCTTCCATCTGGGGTCATTTTGTCATGTGACTTTGCGTACACACCGTACTATCTTTGTTTTTTATCTCCGGTATATTCTGAAAGGAATGGTTGTCTGCAATTTGTGAGATACAAAGGTAAGCCGGAACACTTACAGGCACTTTCAGATAAGAATGCCAGAAATGGCTTTATTACTTATTTTTCATACATTCTGTAGGCATACACATAGACTATAAACAATTTCAGGTCACACCAAGTCTTCCCTTTTCCCCAATGCGCATTACCCCTTAATAAATTACTTTTAGGATTTGCAGAAAATTGCTTATATTAAAAGAGACAATTAAAAAAAATTCTATGACCATCAGAAAAAAGCATGTTACAGAGTATGGGCTCAGAGTCCTTCATCTTGAATGAATTTCATGTTGAATGCAGTTCAGTTTTATAAGCACATATAATACAATGAGGAAAAATACATGATATTCAGCAAATTTATTGACAGTTTTCAAGAAAAATTATTAACATACACAATAAAAGTAGTTTCAAAACTATTATGAAGCCAGGTGTTCTGGAAACAATTTCAGATGTGGATGAACTAGGACTTGGTGCCCTTTGCACTTGGCTTGTGAGAACTTGCTCTCAGATGTACTCTTGTATTATGATGTCAATATTTGTGTCCTCTTGAGGAGCTGCTGTTTCAATATAAGAAGTTTTCTGTTCTCTAATTATAGTATGTAGAGGAGATACAATTTTAAACCTTTCTTGACAGCTGAAAGGACTTTTTGAACGAGCGTAAAAACCCTTAAGTTATTGTTCTGGCTAATCAAACTTATAGTCCTAATGTCTTTAAAAGTGAATTAACATTTTTCCCATGAGTTTTTGAGTCTTTTATTGGAATTAACACTATCTCCCATAATTAAATTGTTTTATTTTTTTTGAATGTTGGATTGAAAAGAACTGTTAAACACAGTATGACATAGTAAAACTTATTAAAAAACTTATTTGGAATAATTTTGGGTAATTGTAGCAAACCAGATGTTGCTAAGTTCTTATCTAATTAGAGATAAAAAATATTCTCAATGTAGTTTTGTCTAGCTGTCAGCTCACATGAATGAATGCATTTCAATCAGCATGCTCCCAGTGGATAAAAAAGAGGAAATATAATAACATTTTTCTAGCTATATTTGTTGAAAATAAATATTAATCTTCTATGTGCCAATGCTGTGCCAATTCTATCATAACCATAATTGCAGAGAAGCCTTTTAGAGTTTTTATTTTTATGAATTTTACATCTTTTTATCCTTCTGGAAGCATTGTATTAGATTCTATTTTTCATTTAGGTTATTGGACCGTGCTGGTTTGTGCTCATCTTATAGTATCTTGAAGCTATACTTGTTAAAATACTCTTGGATAGTTTATTCTCCAAACATAATGCTGTGCAAGGTCAAGAATCCTTTTGCCTCCCAAACCTAAACCTATATCTTTACCTTTCTTTTAAATATGTTGTCATTCATGGGAGAAATTTGAATATTAACATTTTATAGAGCTCCTGTTCTGTTTTGTTCTGTAGCATTAGTTAAGGGTAACATGTTTCCAGAGCTGGGCTTACTCGTCAGATAAAGGTGCATAAGGTAAAACATTAAAGGAAAACAAAACCCAGACTAAGAAAACAAAATAAAATAAGGCATAAAGCCAAAAAAAATGTTAATTTCAAGCTCCATTAGGAATGCCAGTGAGAAGAATGGCAGGAAAGCCTGATAGGTACAGGGACCAGATTGGTAATGAATGAGTTAACGTATTCTCGTCTTCTTACTGTGCAGTCAAGAGAGGTGGAAAGGAAAACTCAGACCATAAAATGAGTAATTTTGTTTAATAGAGTATCAACAACCTCACTTTCAATACTAATAAGAGTTTTGAATTTACCTGTATATTCTGTCTTAGGGGCCTCAAGTATTGTTGTATACAAAGGACTGTTGTAAGGTGTTTGATATTATGGGTATAATTGTTGATTTGTATAGAGTTTGGAAAGCTTGTAGGGAAAATTGTTAGCACAGCAGAAAACCACTATAAGCTGTAATAATTGCCAGAGCTAATTGATTGTTCCAGTTTATGTGGCTGTTTGTCCTGTGTATTTATTGAGGAAATATAAGAAATAAAGGTTGAAGTTGAAATTTTGTGTCCATCTGTAAGAATAATTCTTCAGGACTCAAGTGTCAAGTTTTATCATGTCCTCTTCAGAAAGCAAGTATTGAAAGGGTTCTTTTTAATTGGTGGATAGAAAATTAGTTGGAAGCATTCACAAAATTCTTTATGGAGAGGAAGTAGAATGACAAGGAAAAGGTGGAAATCATAGATATAGTTTTATCTCCCCTTATTTTTACTGTGGCATTTTGAGGAAAGAGTAGAAAGCATATTTGATGGGCTCTCTCTTCCTTCACGAATATGGCCTACAATATGAGCAATAAGGAAAGAGTGATGCAAAATTGTCCTTTTATGGGTTCCTCATTGACCTTCTTGCTTCAGTGACCTGATGAATTAAAAATAAGACAATACTCCTAGCTTCTCCTGGAACACAGTGGTTTTGAATGTAGGTGTAGAACCAGACTGGCGAGCAGTGACTTCAGTCAAATGCACACTTGTGTGGGAGATTTGTATGTCAGCGTCGTGGGTGTTTTGCCCACACACTGTGAGGTAACAACATGTATTTGAGTTTTTTTTCCGTGGTGTTGAGGGTGTGTGTCTTAGTGTTTATGACTTAGTGATTACCTGTGCAGAAGAGGTAGGTTGTTTTGAGTTACTTTGTCATTCTTACATTGTTTAGTTTCTTCCTGCCTCCCTATGCCTTGTGAAGAAATGACATTTTAGAAGAAAGCGATCTGCTTCCAAGGGCAAAGTGCTAACAGATAGCAGACTATAAATGAGTGATTTGTGAAAGTGACCCAATGTTGTGTTCAAATGCAAGTTCACAAAGTACTAGGTAAGTGTCTTTAAACGAGTTAACCTTTCATTTTAAGGTCTCGATGCATTGCTTACTTGGTCAGTATTTTTGGTACTCATAAACTTTCTATATTGGTAAATAAAAATTATTTTTGAGATAATTTTTAAAAATTATACTTTAATTTTTTTCCAGAGTTAACTTTTGTGTATACGTGAGTAGGTCTCAAAGTCAGATTCATGAAAATTTCATATCTAATAAACTACTTTTATTATTATTATTGCTTTCAGGAAACTTTAAATGGATTTATTTTTGATGCTTACAATTTTGGGGGTAGATATACATATCTAAAGTTTGTTTGTATGCCTTTGTTTGGGTCTTTATTGTAGGCTATAATAATTGTAGCCTACAATTTGTAGGTATAAAATGCAGGCTACATGAATGTGGAAGCCACTTTTGTTCTTTTAAAACTTACTACAATTTTTACAGAATTATTTCTTCTTACTTGTATAAAAGCATCATATAGTTGAGCTTTTTTTTAACTGAAGGAGAAAATAGGAAGTAAAATGGACTGGGTCTTTCAGATTTTCTCTGGAGAAAATAAAGAAAAGCTGTGTTATAAGCCTTACATTTTTTAAGGACAGAAAAAAGTGTATACCTAGGGAATGGTGGTGTTTAAAATGCATGAGTAGAGGTTAGAAACTCATAGTGGTCTCTTATGGGTGTAGAAATGAACATACAAGTGCTCACTTGAGGATACTGCCTTGACCTCTGCAGACCCAGTCCAGGATCGGCGGCCTGGCCAACTTCTCTGCCAGCCTAGGCTCAGAGTCAGTTAGGAATCCTTGACAGGGACCCTGAGTGGGGAATGGTGGACTCCCAGGCCCTGCCAGCGCTCCAACTAGATAGTGACACTTAACCATTTCTGATGCCTCTGTAAGGTCAGTGGAGCTTGAAACAGTCTATACACAAAAAGGGAACAGTCCTCCTGTTCATTAAACTCCACCTTCTAAATGTAAAGCCAGCCACCCCTGCCTGTTCAAGCCCCCAAACATTGTGGAGAATGGAGAAGGGCAAAGTGTCTGTCTTTCACTCTGTTCTCTAGATCTGCATTGTATTTTATCCCTTGGCAAAAGGAGGGGGAAAATGAGTTGAATCATTTCACCCCTAGGTTGTAATTCATGCCTGGGATTTAGCAGTTTGCACTCTGGTGCTTTCAGCATAGCTGAGTGGAAGGACAACCCAGCGGTCCCAGGGATGGAAACAGGCACATTCTTTTGGTAACAGGCTGTGACCTGACATTTTCAGGATGCTACTGTGGACTAGTTTCCCACCAAACCCACTTTCTTGTGGTGGCTACTGAGGCAATGCATGGCCTTTTCATTTCTCCCCTTCTTATCTCTATACTGATACAGATATTATTCTTCCCACCTGATCCTCTTCATCCTCAGTTCTGTCCAAGGGGCATAAACACAATGTCATTTAACTATCAACTAACATGATTCATTTTGCAGGATGTGCAAAAATCAGTCCCAATAACCTAGTCAAGATATTTTTTCTGTGCAGATATTTACAAATGCCACAGTGTTATTTAAGTTAGCGAAATATAGATTACCATATATTAACAGACATTTGGTTAATAGTCTTCTCTGGTTTTACTTCCTTCTGCTCTTTTAGTGATATCAAGTTTAAGTCCAGAGTTAAGTTTACTGCATTCCTGGAGAGGCAAGGTCACTAGTCAAAATTGTTCTTTCAGTGACAACTCTAAAGCGTCAAGTTCTTTGGATTTGGTTCTCTATTTTCTTTCCTAGCCCATGGTCAGAGTGAAAATCCAGTGACTATTTCCCTGTTCTCCCTTTAATATCTTTTCCATCATTGCTTTTTAAAATTCTTGTTCTCCAAATTCTTTTTCTAAAAGCTCTCAAGTTCTTATTTTTTTCCTAACAGCCTCTCAGAATGCTCCTCACCCTGAGTCCTTGTCTGTGGAAGAATTACCAGCTAGAATTTATGAAGACTCTTGTTGGGTTAGGGGTGAGTCACTTTTGCCAAGCTTAGATTTAGTTTTCTATTGTTCTTTTCAGTTTAAATATTAGCATAAACATTAACATTTCTAAACCCAATTACAGTTATCATTGTTCCCATCAGACATTAGCATAGCCATTCCTCCTAGCTTGGTGAGGATTGTCACAGAATCTATAGTTATCCACTTGGCTGAGATTAATGACTACTTCTTTAAAAGAAAACACCAGTTTTATTTTAGCTATAACTAGACAGTCTTTCAAATTTGTAAGAGCAAATAAATCACTGCATTTTGAAGTGTTGGAGACAATAATAATTTTTTACTTTCCAAATGTCAGAAATCTTTTTTCTCTATGCATATGTGTGAGTATTTTAACTTTAGGGTCCTTAATAGCAGCACTGAGATTTCATGAGTGTATAGCAGAACATTCATTTTATGAGACTCTTTCAGATTCTTAGCCTTAGGTGAAATACATGTAACATTGCTGAGGTGAATCATCTTTTATATATAAACAGAATATGATTGACTTTTGTCTGTTGGCCTTATTGCATGGGAACATGGAGGAGCTGAAAACCCTAAGAGGTTTCCTTCCTGCTTCTACTTCACATTGCCATCAGACTACTTGAGGGGCAGCTTAGTGGGAACGTGGCTTGAAGCTGTAATTTCACCCCACTCTGGAGATACTTAGGAGTTAGTTGGAGATTTAAAAAAAACTGATAGAAAAACCAATAACTACAAAATCCAACTCTTCTCTACTATCCCTAGAATAAATAAAAGCATGTTGAAATGGAACTTCATTATCTTCATGAATTGAGGTATTTGGACTCTCAATGAGAGAGAGATGGAAAAGACAGCCTACTGAGAAATTATATTTGACCTCTTTTAGATATTTAGAATGATATTATTTTACTCATCTGTATTTTAGGAGTAAGCTATTTATCTTAATGATCATAAACCATTTTTATTAAAAATTTTTTTCCTGGAGTTCAGCATGGATCCCAGCGCCCGGGCCGTGATGGGTGCTTCCCTAATGCATGTTGCCTGAGCGAAAGCCTATGTTGCCTGAGCGAAAGCCTTCGCAGAGATGTCCGCAGAAGATGGCCTGGGGAATTTTTGCCTTTTATTCTGGCAACACATTTTCCCATAAAGTGTTTCTTATCTCTCAGAATTATATTACAGTCATAATGGAAAAGAATGATCCATTTTTAATTCTTTCCTTGACTGAGCTGTGCTTTGGAATTTTATAACTAATGAAATACAGTGTTTCTCTTCTCGAGTTCAAATGTAGATTTTAATTTTTTATTCATGGATCTATCTTTGTAAAACCACTCTTTTGTCAAAAACCAAAGGTTAATGAGCCCTAATTGTTAAACACAGTGAGTAGAAGTTGTGATATGCTGGTATTCTAAAGCTTTGAATATTTGAAATGGTCATCATTTGATGTTCTGTGACATCTGCACTACTTAGCACTCTAAAATTTTATGTTAAAAAGACTGAGGTTTTTTGTTTTAAACATGTTATTTCAAATCCATATTCAACATAGAGAAAAGTAAAAATAGTGAAAAGAGTTCCCATATATCCCTTCATCAGGTTTGCCTATACCATTTGTATAACTGCTGTGTCTCCCCAAAACTCATATGTTAAAATCCTAAGGCCCTTTGTGATGGTATTAGAAGGTGAGGCCTTTGGGATGTATTTAGATCTTGAGAGTGGAGCCCTCATATGATTGGTATTTGTGCTTTTGAATAAGACTCCACAGGGCTCTTCCCCTCTGCTTTGCAAGGGCACAGAAAAGACAGGCAGGCCATGAACCAGAAAGTGCCATCATGCATCGAATCTGTGTCATCATAAGCTTGGACTTGCAGCCTCCACAGCTGTGGGAAATACATTTATATTATTTATTAGCTACCTGTATCTGGCATTTTGACACAGCATCCTGAACCGACTAATAATAACTGTAATTCGGCAATGAAAATCTGAAAATTAATATTGATTCAACACCATTAACTAATACTGACTTGCAAATTTTGTTCAAACTTTGACTGTTTTCCATTAATGTCTAGAGATTTTTAAAAATGTGGAGTGACTTTCAGTTGGAGCAATGTGAGATCGACAATTTGGGGGCATTATTTACTTTGTTAAAACAGTAATGCCCAAACTTCAACAAGCCTCTTTTAATACATGATGCTATGAGAATGGTATTCTCTTAGTCTTATCCCAAACTACATATTTGGGTGATAGCATATGAGAAAAGGAATGTCATTACTATTTTAGGAAATGTTTAAATATTGCCAATATTAACATTTTGCTTGTATTCCCATGAAATGATCTTTTTAATAGCATGATAAATTCAGTATTTCCAAGTGGTTGTGGATATAGAATCAAGTTTAATATTCTAGTTTGTTTTTCAGATCGGTAAGACTATAAAAGCTATATACTTCATTAATTTTGTTAATCATAATAACAAATGTTACAGTAGAAAACAAAAAGTGGTAAAATGTAAATTTTCCAGAAATAAATAGGACTGAAAGGAACTGTATGCATAGTAAACCCTGACTGATGAAAATTTGAATCATTTTTAAAAGTCCTTCCTTAGTCCTTAACATGTTTAACAACCTGTTTGGTGGGGAAATTTGTCTCTATGCCTGATTGTATGCTGCAGCATAAATTAAATCCTTCTTATTTTGTCAGCAGCGGTTAATAGATTGTGAGTTCATTGAGGGAAGGCTCATTTCCTATTCATCTTCACATGCTGTAGCCGAGAGTGGCATTTTGCACAGGGACAAGCACAATAAATATTTACTTGAGGAGATGGTGGTGTGGAGGCCTGTTCTCTAATCATCTAGCCTGTAGGCCCAGGCCCTGACCATTCGAAAGTGATTTCCAGTACGTTCTCACTCCTACCCAGTGATATTATACTTCCAGCTGTTGGCCCGGTATGCTAAGCATTTCATGTGCTTGGGTCTTTGCTTATGCACTTATCAGAGCCTAGTTTACCTGTTTATGAATAATGAGCAATTATAAAATGGCCTATGCCAAGTGAGTTGAATAGATAGGAAATTTTTGCTGTACAGCTTTCAAAGAGTTATTAATTAAGGCAATGAAAAGAATTATTTTGGTAGCCCTATCTGAATATTGTAAGCTTCATGTTATTTTGAGAAACCTTGAATTTTTGGGCTAGCAAGGATTTTTTAATTTGAATTTTAAATAAAATATTTCTTGGTCTTCAGATTAACACTGAGAATACTGCTTTTTTCTAGTTAATTTTTCTTTTAACCATATATGTGGCAAATTGAATTTTGTAAATGTATATACTACAGCCAGGCTAACATCAAATGACTTTATCAATAGAATTCTACAGTGTACTTTTAAAACTTATTTTTATGTCAGATCTTTAAGTGTTTCTAACCATGAGGGTTAGTAATGTCTGGAGGTTAGTATTCCCTGAGTGTATGTTTTGGCTGTAGCAAATATAAGACATGTGACATTGCCATGTACCTGAGTCCTTTGAAAATTGGGGACACTAACTAGTACTTCCGTCAATAATAACATATGTGAAGCACATGGCACAGTGTTTCATCTTCAAAACAAGTCTTAATAATTTTTATAATTTCTTAAGGAAGACCTCAATTTTGGAATTTTAAATACCTATGTACATATAATAATATTTTGAAATAGTATTGAGGATAAGTTAGTAGAGTTATCATTGCTGGGTAGTTAGAAGTTACAGTATTAAAACTCACGTGACAGTCTGACCTCAGTTCTCGGGACATCTCCCATCTCAAACAGTTTGGTTCTCGAACCGCCGTCCAGAACAAATTAAGTTCGAGAACCAAGGTTCTACTGTACTTAATTTTGGTATGTGTTCAGTTTCCTTTTAAACAATGAAGAGATTGGTTAATTTACTTTTGAATGACTTTAGAGATTGTCAAAGCGCGGTCCAGCCAGGGTGGCTCACCAGGCAGTCACACCGGTGTCAGGGAGTAGTGGTAGGAGAGGTCGAGAGATGGGAGTAAATTAGGAGTAATAATGACAATAAGAAAACACAAAGCCATAAAATAACAGTGACTTCAATAAAATTTCTTTTTTCTACCATAGTAGTAGAATGCTACCATAGAAGCAGTATTATTTTATTAGTCTCCTACAGAATAAGAATATCGCTAAATCCAACAAAGTAAAAATTCAGAAGAGATAAAGTATGCAAATATGCATAAAGAAATTTAACCAAATTGAGCTTTCCTTTTTTCATGCAATAATAAACCCTGAGGTGAGCTGGCCAAGACTCGCATAGCAGGCTCATGATGGTAGTAAAATTGGGAGCTCCATTTGCTTTCTGGTCCCTGACCCTTGTGTCACCCTTCTATCCTATATGTCCTCCTGGTTACAGTGTGGATGCCTCACTCTCAGCCCCTCATATTCCAGACCTTCTTATTAGCCACGTGAAAGAGGAGGAAAAAGTTGTTGGAGACCTTTTCCTAGGGCCTCCCCTAATTACCAAGGTATCTGGGGAAGCAAGCAATTTTTAAATAAGCACATTTCTATCCTGAACATAGTTAAGATTGTTTGTTACTTAGGTAAAGGGGGATGAGTAAGGAGCAACCAGTACTATCTATAGAAACACAATTGTTGACAAATAATACCTCCTCAGCATCTGGTTGTTGTGTTACTGTTGTTCCTATATTGCAGTCGAATTCTTTTAGATCATTAAGGATAGTCCCTGTCTGATTACCGTGAAACACTGCTTAGTAGAACTCTCAAATATTGTAAATATTTTAAATGTTGTAGTCTTTCTTTATTGCTTTTGAATCGTAATGTGGAATTAATAGCTTAAGTTATTAAGAAATTTTAATGAGAGAGATTTTTCTAGTTTGCTTAAACCTTCTTTTTCAGTGTGCTTCTTTTATTTGCATGTTATATTTACAAAAAAAAGTGCTATTATCATTTATCCCAACCACCTGTGATACGTGTTTTATAGTAGTATAGCTTTACTTATCTATTCAATCAAACAGTTATGTGTACTAATTAGAAGTTTATAACCTGATATGCTTAATAATATCTTGAGGCTTATCAAACTTGAAAATCAGTTTCAAAGATTTTAGTCTTAGTTAAAAGAGCACATTCTCTTGGGGGGAAATTGCTTATAAGAACTAGGCAGGGTGGCGTGGGCCCAGGAAAGCCAGGCTTTTGTCTCATGCAGGCACCTGGTCCACACAGGTGTTCACTGTGCAAAGAAGGAAACGGAAGTGTGTGGAGTGGCCTGACACAATGACGATGTCTGTGATGAGATGGTCACAGCAGTCCCCAGGGCTGGACCCAGGGAAGCCAAATATGTGGCAATAAAACTCAAATCCATGTGAGTCCAGTGGGTGGACTTAAGCTGTTGTTACAGTCTCATTCTTCACTGGCAATTGGGTGGGGCAGAAACTGAAGTTGGAAGACATCCTATGATTCCAGGTGAGAGAGTTTGAAGAAGGAAGAGGGCAGCAGCTTACTAATGATTCACATGGAGAAGTAATGTATGGAGGTTGTTGGGAGCAGAAAACAAACAAACAAACAAAAACAATCTCAGTGGTGGGTCTTTATCCTTTTCTTTCTTTGGAAATACTGTACTTTCCTTGCATTTCTCATCTTTGCCTGTTCACCTGGCTATTTCAGGCTTATCCTTTAGGTCTCAAATTGGAACTGCCTCTCCAAATCTGAATAACATTGTTTTTCTATGTGTTTCCTTAGCAACTGCACTCTCCTAGCCACAGCACTTATCGGGGCTTTTGTAACCACTAGCAACTTGTTTTATTTCCCAGAAATAGTATCTGTGTTTTCCTTTTGATCCTCTGGGTCCAGTCCACAGCCTGGCACATGAAAATTGTAACTTAATCAAAGGTATCCATAGTCTCATATAATCTATGTTGTAATTTATAGTATCTGGATGGGAGTCAATATTTATGTACAATACTGAGGAGGTTACGTATAACTATGCTATACTATTACAAAGCCAGAATGAGACCAGTAACTTAGAATAAGGGAGCAAAGGGAACACTGTTTGAGAGAAGCATCACTAGACAGATAGATAGGGAAATTATAGAGGTATGACCTTGTGCAGGTACTTAAACTCCCAGAGCCCAGTTTCCTAATGTGCAAAGAGTGGAGAGAATGGTGGTATCTCCTACCTTGAACTGGTGTCAAGGTTAAGTGTGATGATATATATGAAACACCCAGAATTAATGTTCTTTGTAGACTAAGTGATCAAGTATTTTTTGTGTATATTATATCACACTATATTATTATTATCTGGACTTAAAGAGAATATTGATTCTGGAGCCTTTTTGCTTAGGTTTGATTTCCAGTTCTACCAATTACTAGCCATGTCACTTTGGAAAATAAGTTTATTTATCTTTATATTTGGGTTAATGATAGCACCTGCCTCATAGGACTATTATAAGGATTCAATTGCTTAATAGGCATAAAGTGGTTAGGACAGTGCCTGGCACTTAGAGAATGTGCTATACAACACTTAGTTACTATTCCAGGTAAACACTCAAAATGTTATATTAGAAACAGGCCCTCAGCTTTCCCCAGGGCACTCACCGGAATATAGCCCAAAGAAATATAGCCCAGAAATATAGCCATACTGTGTTGTGGAACTGTCATGAGCACCGTGACTTACTCAAGGTCGTAACCAATCAAGATGACTTCACCTCCAAGTCAGCTTGAATGTGGATAGAGACGATTCCTCAGGAATTCTATAATAGAGCTTCATTGCAGAATTATGTGCTTGAGTATTTATTGTAGACCTTTAAAACATTTGTTTTAAAACTCATTTAGTTAAATTAATACTTATTTATTTAAAACTTATTCTATAATTAGTACTAAAATTCATTATGATAAAAGCCATTCTCTAGTTTGTTTGAATACATTGATAACAGTGTAAATATCCCCTAATAATAATTATAAAATTGTATTTAATGTATTAAACTTAGGTTTTATTAAAGTGCTTCCATGCACATATTTTACTTAGAACTGTGCCAACTATTTAGGCAATTGTGAGTGGCTGAAGTCATTGTGGGTTAAGTTCTTACAGTTTTTTCAACTTAATCTCTTGTATCTTCTCTATTTTAGTTTCCTCTGCTTCAGACTTCTCTCTTTGTAAGGCCATTGTTCTCCCCTACTCTTTTTACCATGTACTACTTTTATATGTTTTCCTTCTCCTCTTTAACTGCAACATGTGTTACCTGTTCTTTCCAGGCTATATTGCTAAAATTTTTGAGCTGGACGAAATATTACATGTACCAGTCAAATACTTTGTTTTACAGATCAAGCAGTTGAAGTTGTTGAAAGGTTAAAATTACTTGTTAGAATACTCACAAAGGAACAAACGACAATAATGAAGTTAATGTGAAAGGCATTGTGTCTCCTGGCTCAGCTGAGAAGCCCCTGTGGCAGGCAGAAGGCTGTTTAGATTGGAGCCCATGGACCCCAGAGAAGGAGGTTGAGGAGAGTTCTGGGGGTGGTCCACACAATAGACGAGAAGATATATTGAGGATGGTTGCTGTGGTGCTGACCATGGGAATGTCCCAGGGTTGCAAGGGTCACATTCATCAGAGATTCCTACAATGCTTATTAACCAGCGACTGCAAAACAGGTGACTTTAAATTATGTGTTCAACATTTAACAAATACATGTTCAAGTACCTATTCAAAACCAGGCATTGCTTTGGTTACATGGGATCATAAATGATCAACAGACAAACAGTTATCCTGTCCTCGTGGAATGTTCTTCTAGAAAGGAAATATATATATAGTGCTATAGAAAACAGTAGCAGAGCAGGACAGGGAACGGGAGTAATAGATGAGGGAATGGAAGCCAGATTGTCATATTTAATAGGAGGTCAGGGTAGGCTTCATTGAGAAGGTCACACTTAAACAAAGAGGATATAAGGAAGTTTAATTCAACTTTCTATACAACTTTTAATTGCACAGAAATTAGAAAATGAATGTGGAAATGGAAATTTATTATTCATTATATCTATCTTTTGGGCACGACACAATTAATAGTTACCGATATAAACCCTGCTCTATAGGTAAACAGTAGATTTTCAAGGGCATTTGTTAGGGAAAAAATTAATTTACTAATAAGGTAACTTTTACTGATAGAATGAGGATGATAGAGATGTGACCTGCTTAGGTTAAGAATTTTAGCATCCTCTTCACCAACACAATGAGAACAGTCATTTAGGAAGAAAAGATTTTCTATTTTGAAAAATTAAATTTTCAACAGTTTTATAGCATGTTAATTATATTTTAAAGTGTATTTGGTATGATAGTTACTGAATATATTTAAAATTATATTTACATCAATTTTGGCACCCGATTTCGCATGAAAGTGGTATCTGAGTGAATATAGGGGTTCAGCACTACATTTAAATTGTTTCTTGACACTGGAAGATGTAAGGTGTCAGAACCGTTTGTTAATAACTCTGAGTCACATAGCTGCATATTCTGTGTTCCCAACTTAAGTAACATTACTACCATATTGTTAGTGTAGAGGTTTACTATTATGGTGAGCTAAAAGTGCTCATTAATTCTGAAGCCTTGGAGGTAAAGGGTGAGATCTGTTAAAAATGGTGACCATTGATAGAAAAGCTCTTAATTTATGATGGAGAATAATATTGTAATGCTACACTTTGTTCAGAATTCTTGTTATGGTGGCTGTTGTAGTTTGGGAGTTGTACGTCCCATCTGAACTGGCCAAGTGAGAACTATCTGTTGATGCTTAACTGGGAAGAGAATTATGCAACTTTAATAATCATACTCTGATTTTAAAATCTATTGCGGGTCTTATCAATCAACAGAGAAGTTGAAATTGGTTTTCTAAGACCGCATCAGGTGTTGGGTCAATGTGACACTGACCTGAATATCGTGCTGTGGGGAGTGGCAGAAAGTGTGTGTACTTTTGAATGAATTTTATGTGTGTATATTGGTGTGAATTTCTTAGGAGGGAATTCTGAGAATTAAAGCTGGAGAGGTAGGTATGAGTCTGATGCTTGACCTTGGCACTCTGATGGAGTTTGTGCTTTCTTGCAGTTAGCAGGTGTAGGATATGAATGGAGAGCTTTTGTCCTAGATGAGAGTGTCCTTGTCACTTTGAAAGATGTTAAGTACTGAGGCAGTATGCATGGGAATGGTGAGAAGTGTACTGGTGTATAAAATTCTAAGGAAGTAAAATATTCAGGGGTTGATGATTAAATTACATGTAGACAGTAAAGGAAAAGTCAAGATTGATTTACATATTGCTTAATTGAGGGATAGAGAAGATTGTGCCATTTTATGGTCTTACAAAGCTATGAAATAATTGGTGAGAAAGATACAACATTCAATAAGGGATTTCTTTCCTTTAAATGTGGCAATGGGCTGGATTCAGAGTTCTGTAGCTAAAGGAAGGATTCAGGCTAGAGAAATAGATTTTGTCATCTTTGAGTGGGGGTTGAGACCAAGGTTATGGATTAAATTACTAGGAGACATAAAGTGTGTGTGTAGAATATGGCCAAGGATAAATCCATGGGGAACTCTGACATGGATGGGTAAAAATATTAAAGAGAAACACAGAGAAATGGTCAAAAAGTAGCGAGGAGAAATACTTCAATTTAATAATGGAAGCAAAGAAAGAAAGTTTCAGAAGTTCTTGTTGAAATGTAATTAGTGACCTTTTCCAGAGCAGTTTTAGTGAAAGGTGATGTTGACCGAAAGATGATTGCAGTGGTTTGGAGACTGAATGAGGGTAAGAACAGACAGCAACTATAAATTATTTCCCCATTTTGGGGTCAGGAAAAGAGAAAATTTGGTTCTGTACAAAGAATTATAGACAGTGGTGTGTGTTGTTTTTATTTGTTTACTGCCTTGCTCAACTTGTACTTGCAAGATGTGAGAGGCTGGAGTGTGATTCAGTTGTAGACGTCAGAAGTACACATGCAAGCAGAAGGTCTAACAACAGGAGTTCCCAGAGGAGATGGAGGGAGAGCCCTACCTTGCTCTTCTGCTTGTGGAGAGATCCGTAACTATCTTATGGCTGTAAGGAATTAATGAGAGAATACATTCTTGTGTATCTAGTCAAATGCCTAGTGGTAATAGGCACTCAGTAAATGTTAGATCATTCAGCCTCCAAATCCTCACTCCAGAAATGTGCCTTGCTGGTCTGAGTTTGCACTTAGTCTGGAAAGAATTCAACTGCATTATGCTTTTACTTACCCTACATTTATGATAGCCTGAAAAGGGTTGTACCATTTGATCTGTAGTTCTTCATTTGCAGTCCAAACCTTTGATCTGGCTAATTTTTTTAAACCAATTCTTTCCTGGCTAGGTCACTGATTGTATAAAGCTTAACTAATATAATGCTTATGGTTCAGAATGATAGTGCCATGTGTTAGAGCTTGTGGACTGACATGTTGCTTAAAGAAGTCACAAGGAAGGGAAATACAAATTCTTTAAAGAGAGAGATGAGCACAGAATGAAAAAAGTATAGGTGTGTAAAGTTATCTCAGAGTGACTGTACTGCTCCCTAGCCTGAAGCTTTTTAGGACTTGAGTTGAATTATTACTAGATCTAATGAAATGCTGTATCACTCAGAAGAACTGTCTAACTGTTGAAACATAGAAAATAAATTCTGTTCTCCTTGGTAAGACCATTGCCTTTGTTAATAGATCATTTGACTATCAAATGTCGACTACCAAATACTTTAAATACCTTAGTCAATTAGTTTCTCTTGTTCTGATTCCTTGTTTATTTGACTTTCTCTTAATTCTACCTTTGGGTAGAGAGTAGACTGATGGCTGAGACCTCCAGTACTGTGGTCCCTGAGAAGGTTCTATCTCTTTGTAAATTAATAAGTTGGTATTCTATTTATCTATATCCATCTCTGTGGGTTTATAAATAGTGAGTCTGCTCTTTACATTGCTCTTTTCTACATGCTATAGCCTTCATCAGTATTTTAAGCATGTGAGAATCCTTCTCTCTGGAATGTGGTCAATGCAAGACATCTTGAAGCTTCTTTGGTGAACACATCAACCATTTTTCTACTGTATGCATCATGGAAATAAGAATTTATACCATTGAAAGCTCTTTTTTTTTTCTTTTAAGATTTTTTAAATTTATTTTTAGGGACAGAGGAAGGGAGAGAGAAAGAGAGGGAGAGAAACATTGACGTGTGGTTGCCTCTTGTGTGCTCTCAACTGGGGACTTGGCTTGCAACCCATGCATGTGCCCTGACTGGGAATCGAACCTGTGACACTTTGGTTCACAGGCCAGTGCTTAATCCACTAAGCCACACCAGCCAGGGCCTGAAAGCTCTTCTTGTTTATTCTTTGGTATTATATGAAAACATATTTATTACATATGAATGTTATTCTAATGAAGCTTTTTAGGAGTTGCATATATATGAAATAAATTTTATGAGCATGCATCAATATGCTATAAAAACAGCAAGCTATTTTTAGTGATTTTTAGCCTTTGTAACTAGAGGCCACTCTAAGAAATAGGAGTTCATGTTGTCTGTCTTAAGTTTAAGAAAACATGGTGAATTCTAGTAATAATTCCTGTGACTTATGATGGTCATATGAAGTTGTTTTGGAAAAAGTACTATTTATTTCATAGCTCAATACAGTGAATTAGAGCTAAGTTTCCTCAGTGTGATATATATCAAAACTCTTGCCTGCTTGATGAAATCATTATTGTAAATCTGTCCAAGGCTGCATTCTTCCACTCTTTTTAGATAAACAAGGCTATGAATTTGAGTTTCTATTTCAGATATCACTACGTGAGTATCTTATGCTCTATATGTGAATTTACACAAAATTTTTACTCATTTATTTTTCAAGATGAGAAGAAACTTTATTTACTCATTTTTAGTTGTGGCCCCTCTGAATTTATAGTTTTGTATTTTACTTTATTGTTGTTGATGAATAGTAAAATAACTTAATAACTTAAGGTTATTTTCCCTGAAGTGTTTCCTTTAATTCACAAGCAAGAAGATTTCTGAAAATGTTAGGGATCTTTATATTTTTCAAATGTATAATAATTTGGGCTGCTAGAAGTTTTAGGTATATTAAATTTTTCAAATTTGAGACATTGAAAGCATTACATAAAATGTTATGTGTGTGTTGCCACCTGTTTTCTATATATGTCACGCTTTTTAGTTTTGTAGATGAATTTCTCTGGCCATTTAAACATCCTTTTGGTATAAGTATAAGTATAAGTATAAATGATATACTTAGCTCTTAATAGAGCTAAGCTAGCTGCACGTTGCTTCACACACAGAGAGAAGGTTCTGGTGAATCTCTGCTCCTGACGCAGGGTGGTGTAGGAAATGAGATGGAAGAGATTACTGCTAGCACAATTCAAGAGTTTTCTGTCTGTGACAACTGTGTGAGTGGAACTGAGAAACCTGTTATTGTTTTTTCTTTGACCTGAAGTATAACTCCAGTCTGAATATTGATAAAGATTATTTTTTTAAATAGACTTATTAGTTAGCTTTAAAAAAGAAAACCAAACAGCTGTAAAATAATTTACGCAGCTGAACTTTTCAGCAATTATTACTATTCTGGAAATATCTCACTAAGTTGCACTTGTTTTTTGAAAACTCTGCAACATCTATTTTTAAAATCTGGTCAGTAATCACATCTGTAGTGCATTCAGTGTAAAACGAGGTCTCTTTAGGAGGCAGATGATATTGTGCTGTTGCATCTAAAAATATGATGCAGTGAATGAGTGGTGAGCGTAAAGTAGGAGAACGTAGTTTGGGAGTAGCTTGTAACACTGTGACTGTGTTGCTGAGGCATGTACGTGGATGGGCTCTTGCTCTCCTGAGTTTGCTTTGAAGGCCAACAACTTTTTCCTTTTCGCTGATTGATTTTGAATTTTTCAAACTGATTAATGTTGTCATTTGAATGGTAATGCTGACTTTGCAGAAGATGTGATCTTTTAATTAGCAGATGCTGAGATTAGCATTAGGGCTGAACGGTAATTAGCATTTGTTCTTATAGTTCGAGAGCATGAACTAAGTGCTGCAGCACATAGAGCTACAGCATCTTTTTTTACATTGGCTCTTTAGATCTGCTGTATAAGAGAGGTTAAAAATTATTGAAATACTTCATCCCTGTGGCACTAAAAGCATTTTCACGAATTGAAGATTCGCATAAGAGAAAAATGGTTTCAGTTCCTTTATACTATCTGTATATATGTAGGCATTCTTACTCATATGTGTGTATACATACATGTGTAGTTATCGGAAAAAAATCCAAAGTTTTGGTTTCCAGATTGTACTTATTTCAGTAACACTAATGCTCTTCCCAAAGCTATTAGGAGAATCAGTGTTAAATCTGAGAGGCCCAATGAGAGACAGGAGAATGAAGGAGTTAAGAATTGGGGGCTGGGTCCAGACGAGCCTAAATTCAGATCTCTACTGTGCCACTTCCTAAGACCATATTGTTTGATGGTTTAGTTCTCAATGTTCTGCTCTGTAACATTAAAATTATAATAGAATTATTGTGAAGATTAAGCGGATATTTTCCATAAAGCACACGGAGTACATCAAGTAACTGGTAACTATTACTGTTTTTAAAAAATCTGCTATGTATATTAAGTAGTGTCCATTTATGACCTACATTTTTAAAAATGTAGAAAAAGGATTTGTTTTTGCTTAGATAAGCCTGGCAAGGGTATTCTTATTAAATGCCTACAGGATAACTTAATTCCCTAAACATAAACATAGCCACAAGATTGCATTGTCTTCCCATCTCTAAGTAGGACCTCCTCTTCCACAAGTTCAGTATAAAGGAATGTCCATTTTTTTCCCAAATAAAGTAAAGCTTACTTGACCATATGTAAAATATGTAAAGATCTTTGTCTTAAACTTTTTTTAGCTCTTTTGGTGCTGAAATAAAATTTAGTTGTTTAGGTGACACTTCTATGTTTTCTAACTTCATATTAGCAAATTTTAGGGCAGTTTGGTGAATACATAGAGCTATATATAAGATACACTGGTAGCGATATACTTAAGAGCTACCAGCAGGTTACTTATAAATGCTGATTTCTTAATACTTGCTGAAAGGAGTAATTTTCTGTTCATGAATTTACTTTCCTGTTTAATTTCAGTTTTATGAGTTTTTTATTCAGTTTATCTTGTTCATTACAATGGTTTGCATAGTACATTCTTGATAAATATTTGTATAGTGAATTAATGAAAGTTTTGTTGAAACTAATGATAATTATTTTTGGATATTATATCTATGTATAACATAATACTTATTGAGAATTTGCTATTACCCATTATTTCATTTAAATCATACTAATTATGTTCTGTAATTCTTGTTTTTAGATAAAAATATCTCTATACACATGCTAATATAAAACATATGGTAAGATTAATAGTGAGTGTAAATATTTGAAAAGTTCTGGGAATAATTGATAAATCACCTGATTGACTACATATAACTTGTACATATGGCTTTAAAGGATAGAAATAATTTAGAGATGAGATGAATGACATTATGAGAATGAATTATGACATTTATGGTAGCTTTTATCAATGTTTATTGTAAATGTTTTGGAGGAGAATATGTAGGCCAAGATAGATTCCAGAACACCTCGAATGACAGGCATAGGCTTTTTTACTTAGTCAGGAAATTGGATGCCATGTAGATTCTTGGATTAGGCATCAGTATATTGAAACTACTTTCATCAATACCTGTTTTAGCCAAATTGATCTATAAATGGCTTGGAAATGCTTCTGAAAGAGGTTACTTTTCTTATTTTTAGATGAATATCATGATGAACTTTTTAAAAATGTGCTTTCTATATTTGATTTTTAGAAAATGTGTAAGTTATTTATAAACAGAATATGTAGTTTGAAATGGGAGTAACCTCTCTTCCATCCTTGTCTATTTTTCACTTAAATTATAGTAGATTATTTTTTATAATTAATAAAATACTTAAATTTAAAAATTACTAAGTTTGCTAGGGTATGTGGCATATTTGGATTCTCAGAATATATCTGAACAGGTAATGCCTCCTCACCTCTTTTACCTGATTCAGACTCCGGCCTGCGGGGGTCCATGTGTTGCGGCTACAACAAACAAACTCACACGGACTGCAGAAGTCCTGTGGAGAAAAAGGGATGGCAGGGCTGCTCTCTAAGTGAGAGAGAGGGCCGGGACCCCTGCCTCGACAGGCTTTTATTGCTTTTCTGGGCACATTACATCAGGATGGCCCTCATTTACTGTGCACAGGTTCCCTGTAGGTGCTTATTTTCCAGATAACAAAGGAAAGAATGTTGCTAATTACTTCAAAGAGAAGGATGTTGCAGATCAAGGGGAAAAGTGGTTGAACTGGTTACACTCCATGCTTGGGAGATTAAGCACGGACTTTAGGAAGTTACTTTAAATATATGCAGTAAACATTTGTGCCTCAATTCAGGGTGAGGGAGTTTTAGCAACAGCAAACCTCATAGCAGCCTAGGTAGAATGCAAGCTTGGGTTTGCACGGGAAATGGGTTTCCCGTGGGTTTCCACGGGAAATGGGTTTGGCTCCTGTGTGCCCACCTCTCTCCCCATCGGTTTTCTGAATCGGGCTGGGCTACATTCGCTATACCATGCAGACAGGTTCCCTGTACCTACCTAATCCCCCTTTTCCTGAGAAACAGTTATGATTTTATTTGCTTGATTATCTGTTTAATATCTAATTCTCTGCACCAGTTGTAACCTCACTGAGGATGGGGATTGTGTCTATTATATTGCACAGCTGTACTTCCAGTCCCTGCAGAGGACCAAGCATGTAGTTGGTGTTCAGTAAATATCTGTTAAATGAGGTGAATGAATGTCTTCCAGACCAATGAAGTTGTGCTTCAGTGTTTTCTAAACACACAGCATTGTTAATTGCCACAAGGAAGCCTGTGAGGAGGATGTATTAGAGTGCTTCTGCAATTTTCTTTTATCCCATAATTTGATTTATTTTTGAAGCAATAGGTATTTGCATTATTTTAAATATTAAGTCTCACCTACATATAAGTTTAAAATTGGGATTAATGTCTGAAATCCCAAGAAAAACCAGGCCTTGGGTTTATCAGTGAGGATTTTTCCAATGAATCAGTTTCATGCATTTTTCATGACCATTAGGGCTAGCAGTGCAGCAAATACATAGAAATTCCCTGTGCTCAAGTTATCACTGCCTGAAGGCTGTTGGCTAACAGTTTCCCCTGAACTATTTAAAATGTGCTCTTATTTGTTGGGTAAATAGAACATATGTGATGATTTTATTTTTGCAGACTGTCATTCTCCTCATAATTCATAAGTATATTCTTTAATTTTAATATTTTAAAATTAAGGAATATATGAATTTTAGAGTTTATTATAACAAATTATTGTAGAAAGTTCTGTGCGAAGCACTGTTTAAAATGCGTACCAATAATTTACTGTTCTGGCTTCAAGGAGTTTATATGTAAGCTAGTAAGGAAATAGGTGAAGTGCTATAAGCAAACTACAAAGCCCATGGGACCATGGAGGAAAAACAATTTCATCAGTTGTTTGAATATTCACTGAAACAGGTGACATTAGACATGCACATTTAAAGATGAGTGGAGTTTCAGGAGGTGGGTTGGTGAGAACACCTTGATCCCATTGTGTGTTTGACGTAGGAAGTTGGATTTCAAACTGAATGGGTGTTGCACACAAGCGTTAGGTACACATCAAGCCGCCTGCTTTGTAACTGGTAGATTAATAAGAAACCAAGTGTCTAGACCAGAGGCTAAATGGTCTTCCAAAAAAACTTCTTCCCTGGAGTTACACTTAATCTAGACCAAGAGAGAAAAGAGACCTTGGTCACTCTGGCTTTTTACACCTTTCTCTCGCTAAATGGAATGTAGATGTCCATGTAGACTCTTCAGGGTCTTACCGCCAGTGTGAGCTCTGGTTTCTCTCATGGGTAGCACTGACTTAAGGAACGAAGAAATGACCAAATGTGTGTTTCTCTTGGGAATAGAAGTTTAAACATGAGAGAGGGGTTTAGGGTTCCCCCTAACAGAATAATCTTAATAAAAATGGGCTTCAGTTTTGACTGATAGTTAAATAAGGACTTTTTAGTTGTAACATTGGCTTTTCTTTAAAGCTATTCTTTTTGTTTTGAAGGAAGACTCATTAATATCCGTTCTAGTTCCTCTTCCTTCAGAGATCTTTATAGGGAAGTCAGGCTTGTATTAGTGGAAATCTTTGGCAAGTAATATTAAAAGGCTGTTACGTGTGACTTGTGAATGAAGCCCAAGGTTGATATTAATATTGTCATCATAAAATAAGGTAAAGGACATTATTTCACAGTGTGATCTAATAAAGCTAACCTTACTGTTAATATTGATTTAAATCCAATTTTACTTTACTACTGAAATAGTTTCATGAAATACTATATGAGATCTGTCTAGAAAGTATCCAGCCATGCATTATGAAAAGAGAGACATTTACTGAAGAAAATAACAAGATAGAAGAAACATTGTACGTGGGCAATGATACCTCAGGCTCCTTCAAAGTAGGCACCTTGGGACCTCACACCGTTGTCCCCATTGCCATCAGCTGCCCTGTTGTATTTGCCTGAATCTCATTGATGGTCAGAAATCTTTTCTCTTTCACAGGTGATTTTAGTTTTGGGAAAAGTCAGAAGTCACATAGCACCAAATCTGGGCTGTAATGGGGCTAAGTCACCTGGGTGATTTGACGTTACACAAAAAAACTCTAGATGAGATGTGATGTATGAGCAGGCATGTTGTCATGATGAAGCTGCCAATCACCAGCTGCATATAGCTGTGGCCTTCTGAATCATCCAAATAGGTTTTGTGGAGTAATGGTCAGGCTTAATACAGAATTTGATGTAAAATTGTTGCTCTACTTGCTCATTTTTTAATGTGATGGCCATATAGTACACATGCTCACTCAGTGGTGTCTACCGCCCCCACTGACTCATACAGTGAAGTCGTCATTGTTCATGCATGTGCATTCCAGTCCACTCTCCTTGTCCGCCAGGTTACATCAATGTCACACAAATCATTCTTGTTATATTAACAATGGCTGGACTTTTTCCAGACAGCCTTGCACTTGGACTTACAATATTTTTTTCCCTGCAGTGAAGGTAAATTGGTATTGGACATTTGAAATGCAGTTCATCGATGGAATGCTTAGATTAGGGTCACTTTCCCTACCTGTAATATTTTGTAGAGGAAATATTTGTGGGTTGTGGATTTTAGTATGAAAACTTTGGCTATGAAAGTTTATTAGTCGACTGATTTATGCAGTAGTTAATATGATGAAAGGGGAAGAAGGATTGTGTTTCGCATATCAGAAAACAGATTTGGAAATAAACTTGTGTTTCAGGTCATCCGCTCTCTGGGGCATATTTCCCTTTTAAAAATGTTTTAATGCCCATATAATAGAATAGAAATAAAAGTCAGTTCAGTGGTATTATAGAAGAATTGCTGTACTTATTTTTTTTCCCTTCCTGAAGCCTAAAATCTACGCAAGCAATAAACATAAAACTGTTGTTTCTCTTTCGCTCAGATATATGCAAGTGTTAAATATATAACAACGGTATGTTCTATTGTGTGAGTTTAAATTTATAATTCTAAGAAAATAAAACTAGCATTTAATCTTTTAGATTATTATGCAGTAACAAAATAAACATAAAGTACAGCCAAATAAAGCCCACTTTCGGATTTCTTGCTGTGGAGCGGATGTACCCTGAGTCAGTAATTGGGAACGCACAGACGGAATCAGCCCCGTAAAATCCAGTCTCAAAGTTACGGACTCTACTAGAGAGAGAATGGTATCAGGACTGTTTTACAGCGTTTGGACAAGTAGGTAGCCCTGCAATCGTCACCTAAATACTTGTACTAAAAATTGTGTTGTGGCTTCACTGGATGATCTGTTCCACCTGTCTGCTTTTTCTACTCTTATTGGCACCCCTCGTCTGTGATTATTATGCTGTATACTCTTCTTTAAAATGAAAAATGTTAAGAGAAATAACGAGTTTATTAAAAGGGGACTTCCCTGCTGCTTCTCTTCTTTGGATTCTGGTGTGAGGAACTGGGCAGCAGAATGGTGAGTGGGTTTTAGGCCATGGTAAGTGGAGAGACAGCATCGTGGGCGTTTTCCACTTCTTGCCCTCTTCCGACTGAAGCACATTCAGTTTTGCTGTCTTTACTTCTGCTTTCTGTGCCAGACTGTCAGGAACAGCCGAAGATAAATCAGATAGTCTCCTGGATCAGTGCT